>JAZHYW010024937.1:0-91836 GCA_037355805.1 Ixodes ricinus | reverse complement strand
GTGAAAGCCGTTTACAACTCCCTGTAACGCCGAATTAGAGCGCAGCTCTTGAGGAGGAGGGGGAGGCACGGGGGGGGTCACGTGACCTCGGAGAGGGAGGTCACGTGGCCTAAGGGTCACGTGACCTCGAGGAGGGGGGGATTTTCCCCGCTAGATTTAGCGGGGAAAATTTTCCGCCAAACTTAGCAGGAAACATTCCCCGCTAGATATTAGCGGGGAAATTTTCCGCTAGATTTAGCGGGAAAATTTTCCGCTAGATTTAGCGGGGAAAATTTTCCGCCAGATTTAGCGGGAAAATTTTCCGCTAGATTTAGCGGGGGAAATTCTTCCGCTAGATTTAGCGGGGAAAATTTTCCGCTAGATTTAGCGGGGAAAATTTTCCGCTAGATTTAGCGGGGAAAATTTCCCGCTAGATTTAGCAGGGGAAAATTTTCCGCTAGATTTAGCGGGGCAGTACCTCCCGCCAGATTTAGCGGGGAGAATTTTCCGCTAGATTTAGCGGGGGAAAATTTTCCGCTAAATTTAGCGGGGAAAAATTTACCCATCATGCACCGCGCGGTTACGCCGACGGCGGCGACGCCGACGGCGACGCCGACGCCGCCTCGCCGGAAACGGGCGCCTAAGAGCTGCGCCTTCCAAAAAACTCCCAGACTGCGCGCGTCCAGCCGTTGTAACTGAAGAAGAGCTGTCGGCTCCAAGGCCATTGGATTTTCTCGGAGTAAGACGTATTCCGCAGTAAACAATTCGCCTCGCCGTCAGAGTGCAGTGGATGGCAGGGAGCCCGAGTCGCTGATCAAGTAACGCCGAAAGCGCAAAGCCACAGCTTCCATCCATTTTCTTTCTCTGGGCGTGTTTTTCCCGGCTCATTCAATGCGGAGGGCCGCGCAAGTTCGCTACCTGCTTTTTGCGCAGGGGAGTAAGCGGTGACGTCAGAACGCCGAGCCCTGATTGGCTGATCGCGACCCCTATCTGAGCGTCGCCGTGCTCACTCGGCACCGTCGTCTGCGTCTGTCTTACCTTTCCTGCGACTTTCGGAAGTGCTGGTCTTTATGTGGGGGTATCCACACGAAGGAGAAATCCGCCCCCTTTCCTTCGCGGATCGCGCATCACGGGAGACATACGTCATTCCTTTTGATCGCCTCGCGGCGCCGTTCTCCTCGTGGCGGAGGCGCGGAGGCTCTGGTACTGTCAGCACAAAAGCTCCGCAGGCGCACGTGGCGGAGCCGGGGGACGGAGTTTCCCGGGTTGTTGACGTCACGACATCCGTCCGCGGAGTTCTCCTTCGTGTGGATACATCAGTGCGATGGACCTGAATCCGCCGAACTTCCGTATTCGGCAAAGCCCGGCAGATGCCGAACTTTTGCAGGAAAGTTCGGCAAAGATTCGGCAAAAATTCGGCAAATATCTGCGCACGCGCGAGAACGCGACGGAGCCTTGGATTGCAAATGGACGCCGTGCAGTCGTGCGGTTATCATCGTGCAGTGTTGTTCGAGCCCCACCCCTGCCCGTTTCGATCTGGATGAGCATCGTACCGGCGTGCGGTCGTGTATCACTACTGCGTGGTGCACGTTAAAGACCCCAGGTTAGCGGTTGTACCGCACTGTCTAAATTGCTCATCTACAGCTGAGACACCAGACGCCCACTGAGGCAGACTAACTTCCGGCTGTATAAACATGCACACAACAATTTTGCAGTGTAGTACAACCAGTGGTTACGGCGCGGTGTGGGGTCGGCAACACGGTAACTGTGCGTGTGTGAGCGAGTGTGGTTCTCTTCAATATTTTCTGCCTCAAGAATAGAAGATCGACCAGTAATTTACGCAGTCCACTGCGCAAGTGACAAATGATGCGGTGCATTCTGAAACATTGAGACATTAGCCGACAATTACTTTAAAGCACTCCTCGCAATTATAACAATTCTGTTTTCGGCTCAGGAGTAGTGTGTTCCAAAACAAATAATATTGATTTTTCAATTAGTGTTATTTCGCGATTTTCATGTATCTGCATAAAACTAAACACAGAACTATAATGCTCGACGTTGCACATCCGACATTCACTCTCCCTATCTTCCGAAACGTTCGTGTGTGTCCTCACCAGAAACAGGCATTTTAAAGGTTAAAAACGAGACGTTGCGAATGTGGGAGGCACACTTTCATGCAAAGCTGACGCCAAGTGACTCAAATCGAAGAACATGCATATTTACAATATTATTATTCTCTCTCCTGGTGAAGGCTCAGCAACCGTTGCATTCGTTTTCGCGCACAAAACGGTGACTCCCAGAGAAAGCAAGAACGCAGCATTATTGCCTTCATTTTAGCAATGCACACACACATGCAGGCTTGCGCTGATGATGCCTCAAAACCGAAACTCTCGTAGCGTGATTCGTGACTGCGCCACGCTCGCTTCTACCCAACCTCGTTGTCACGCCACTTCTGCAAGGAGTCACTAAAATTGCCAGTAAACACACAAAAACGACACCGATAGAATTATCTTGTAGAATATCACCTTATTTAGTAATAACTATGTCAATATGCATTACATGTTGCATCTAAGTTAAGAAAAAAAGAAACATAAAACCTTTTTTCGCCAGAAAAAAACGAAATATCAACGAGTCTGGTAACAATGTATTTTTGCCGAATCTTTGCCGAATCTTTAGAAAAGTTCGGCAAAAGTTCGGCTTTGCCGAATCCCAAGATTCGGCACCGAACTTCGATTCGGCAAAAGTTCGGCCCATCACTAGTGGATACCCCTTTACGAGCGAGCTCGAATTCGCCTTTCAGAGAGGGCAGACGAAATAACTCGAGCGGTACGTTGGTTTTGTCTAACAACAAGCAGACACGCATCAAGGAGGGAAGTCATAGGACTCACTGGCGATGTGACCCGAGGCGCCGAGGTTTGTTTGCTAAGAACCGAGAATTCAAGGTGGCTAGTGTTCGCAAGTTCCTCCCCCGAACACCTTTTTTCGCTCCTTCCGTGTGCGGCGAGACTCCTCACTCTTTAACGGCGTCGGCGGGTTGGCGCGGTTGGCGCAGTTAAAGTCCTCTGCTTTGACGTCTGCCGTGAGCAGACGACGCTGCAAAGGAGCAGAGACGACGTTGCAAAGGAGCAGACGTTGTTGCAAAGGAGCAGACGACGCCCAGATAGGGGACCGCGATCAGCCAATCAGGGCTCGGCGGTTTTGACGTCACCGCTATCCCCTGCGCAAGAAGCAGACGAACCGTGCCCTCCGCATCGTGTAGAAGGCACACCGTGAAGGTGCGCACTGAGCTATGTTTGTATGCGTATACGTGTCTTTGAGCAATCGACAGACCTCTAACTCGAGATTTAAGCGGAGTGCAGAAACGACATAAAGTCTTGGAAAAATCACGATGGCGGCAAATGCAAGAAAGCTATAAATATAAACAAAAAGAATTTGTGCGCACCGGAGAAGAAACATATCGATGTCTTTCTTACTGAGCGACCTGAAATAAATTAACGACTCTAAGATTAACTAGTCACTGCGACGGAAGGGTAACGAATGTTAAGACACAGCTGATATCTGAGAACATTTGCCGTGCTGAACTATTGAACACGCAGAAATGGTGCGCTGGGTGCAACTACCCATGCATGGTTACGTCGAAACAGTCCTTTAGTCTTTCGTTACGCTCTACAAATTTGCGTGTGCCCACTTCCCTAAAGCACACAGAGAATTATGTATTCACTGTGATCTAACGCGTGAGCTTTGTGAATAAGTAAATAATAGACGTGTGCGAACAATGGTTCAAGTAGAATAGCGTTGCGTCATTAGTAACCTCGACCGTGGAAAGGAAAGCCACTACAACTGGTTATTTTATGAGTACGGGGTCAGGTAAAAAACTGCACTATTGCAATCGCACTACTATTCGCACACCCTTAATAAGTAATGCTATTTATTTTAAATTTGTACAAACGGTGGCGAAAGAGGAAAAAATATTCGAAATTAAGCTTGACGAGTCATCCTAGGCAAAATCGAAGTTTCAGCAGAAACTTAAGATATGTCGTGCGGCTATTGTAATATGAAACGTCAAGGGAGTGTGTCGAGACACAGACGCCGTCTTTTTGCGGTGAAATCATGTCCGTTTTCACCTTCGTCATTGGCCGAGCTCCTTACGTAAGACACACGGCGCAAGACAGTTAAGCACAAGCAAGTCATCAAGAGCTTTTCCTTGTCTTCTTTTGTACCTTGAAGGCTGTCATCGAAACTATTATTTTTGGTGGAATGTGCCCATTTATGGTCCCCAAGCGAAGATATAAATGCTTCCTCTAACTACTCTGGTTGAGTATTACGCAAAAATCACAACATCCTCCACGTGGTGAATGATGTTGATTGGGGCGAAGCTCTGGTGGTGCTGATGATACTGATTTGATTGTTCATAGGCAGTGCTGATGGTGCTGATTTTTTTTATTGCTCATAGGTAGTACTGAGTTCCGGGTTGCGTTTTGACTTCATTATTGCTGCTTTATGGTCGGTGAAATGCAGAGCCAGGGTTCTTCTAGCGGATCAGCTTGGATCCGCTAGAAGCCGTGGGAACGCATCTCCACCGCTTAAGTCAACGGTCCATGTCAGAAAGACAATGTGTGTATGGAACGTGGTTATATACGCATTTGAGCATTTGACCGCAGCGCCCTCTCGTCTATAAACGTTGACACAATGCATGCAGAGAGTTTAACGCGATTATATACGCATTTGACCGCAGCGCCCTCTCCTGTATAGACGTTGAGCGGCTACATGCAGCGTTTCATCCATGACAGACAGATGGAATGGCAATCGATGTGAGCACGGACACCGGACGTATCGACAAGGCTAAACCCTAAGGAGCGTTGCCCCTAAAAGTGTCTCAATCGATTTCGCGCAAGCTGTGAAACGCAACGTATACATACATGTAGACAGACTTTCTGAATGCTTTGGGGAATAGCAGAACCACGAGAATTTCGAGAGCTACGCAGCTCCAATGCCGTGATTGCAATCCTTCTTTCTTTTTTTTTTTTCTCAATGTGGCAGCCAGGTCGAGCCAGTTTTCGCCCCACACTCGGATGGGCGATACGTCTCCATTGCCCTCTTTCACGCCTTTTCCTCTGAGTAACGTCAGCTCCTTCGGATTTGCTTAGAGGCAATAGTCGTTGACAGCCAAAGAATGGCAGGGCCTGGCCAGTGCCGAGCGTCTTATTAGCCGAAGAGTTTGAATTGTGGGCTAGTTTGTTGAACATGTTTAGAGGTTAAAAGCGCTAAAAAAACGACGGACGAGTACAAGAGACACACAGCACACGGCACAACTAACGGCAGGTTTAATCTTTAGAAAGACACACCCACCGCGAAGCCTACAAGACCCACATCCCGTTCACTCCCAATCGTCACACATCATATTTTCTGCATTCCCACTGTCCAAGATCGTAAATACGATAGTTCTGACTCATACAAAGTCACTGATGGGGCACTAACACAAGTACCCTCGTCGCAATCTGAAATAATAAAAACGCTTCCGCTGTCTCTCCTTTCTTCTTGTTCCTGTTTCGTGCCAAGATAACGATGTTGTCGAAATAAGGTATACACCCTCCACGAGACATAAACATATAAAAGGTGGGGGGAAAGCATGGCATTTCGGTTCTTCTTCCAAGTTTCAGCTCCAAGGAAATTAAGCAAGTTATGTGGAAGAGTGGAACGGGGAGGATCACGGATAAATATGTGTCAAAAAAGCACGCGACAAAGTACGTGGGCTGCAAAGTGCGGATTGTGTACAGAATCCCTCTGTCTTGTGGCAGGGTGTACGTGGGACAGTCGAGAAGATGCGTGAACGAAAGGCAGAGGGAACATGCCCTGTCATTGAGGTCAGCCCCTTTGGTAATCTAGCAGTACATTGTAATAAGTGTGAATATATACCTTATATGGACAACACCTTTATCTTGGCACGAAACGAGAATAAAAAGACAAGCGAGATAGCGGAAGCGTTTTTATTTCAGATTGTGACGGGAGTTTTGTGTTAGTGACCGATCAGTGACACCGTATGAATCAGAGCTATCGTATTTACGATCATTCACAGTGTGAAAGCATAAAATGTAATGTGTGGCGATTGGCAGTGAATGGGATGTGTGTCTTGTCGGTTTCGCGGTGTTTTTTTTTGTTTTTTTTATTAAATTTGTTGTAGGTTTGCGCTCTGTGGTGCATGTGTCTCTTCTACTCGTCCGTCATTTTCTATCGCTTTTTACTCCTAAAAAACATCTCATTAGCCCTCTGCAGCCAGTGAGATGGTGGCACTCGTCGATAACAACACCAAAGAACCAACAAGGATGCAAGACACGTGACGTAATCAGTCGCCCCCTGCCTTTCGTAAGCAGTCAGTGAGTCTCATAGACATTACGTTTTAGGTGCCCATAATCCAAACGCTCACGAAGCAAGATACTATAATTTGTAATCTAATCAATCATCGCAATGCTTTTTTTTTGTGTGTGTTGCTGTTTTTATCGTGAGCCGTAATCACCAACTCGCCGAGTACTAAGTCTAAAACTAGACGCAAGAGTTCACTACAAAAATAGGATGCGGCATCTGCGATTGAACGCGATAACATCTTTCGGGGAACTGATATTCTTGTTATGATGGAAACTCTGAGCGAGTTGGTAAGTTATAGTAAAACAAGAAATGAAAAAAAAAAACGATAATTGGCGCTGTTGCGGAGAACTCAAATTAGCTTTGCTTTTGTTGACTGGCCAAACGCTTCCCGCATGAATACCAAGCGCATCGAATAACTGGCGCCATCCATCATTGATAATTATGCATGATACGTCAAACGCTTCTTCCTCTTTCGAAGTGGTAGTTTTGGGTTTTCCGCCTCCCTGGCGCTGAGAGTCTGTATCAGACTCCGGAGCACAATGTCGAGGGTTAAATCCATGGGCGGTCCATCCCCAAGGCGTACTTGGGGTGTCGCTCAAATCCGTTGTTGCTTTGCGACGTAAAACCCCAATATTTTTATTTTGTGGTTGTTTTGGATTGTTTACTTGGCGCGTAAGCAGAGGCCAATTATCAACGATCCTTTAGGCCGCAGAACAAACATTTAAAGTTGTGTGTGTTTCCCGTAGGGCTTCACTTACACTTGGAGTCTTAACTGTACTGGATGTTCATTTCTAAATGGGTTGGGGGCTGTCAGTGTGATTAACACAATTCACGGGTACACATAGGCGGTCTCTCTTATGAAGTTCAAAATGACCAGAGAGCAAAAGAAAAGAACGCATGCATGGAAAGTGAAGGCGCCTTTTAAGCGAAGGCTCTTTCTCGAGTCTTCGCCCAAGCCTGCATTCAAACCATCACTGCAAACTCCGTTGCTTCTAAGACAAGCTGCCTAATATAACAAAAAATGCGCAAAGAAAGAAGTTTTATTTACATTTTTTTTTTTACTGATTGAGTTACATGGCACACAAACACTCGGTTTCCGTCCAATCGGTTCAATGACCAGATCAGATTACAAAGTTCCAGAGCTTGCCTTTCTCGAAATTAACTGTTGGGCTAGTTGGCTATATACGTCAAATGAAATGCAAACAACATCAAAAAGCGCCAAAAACGAACCTAAGGCTAATTTCACGACAGCGACCAATGAAGGGAAGAAGGGACAGGACAGAGCGCTTATTTTTAACAAGCTTGCCTTTACCTGGTTCAAAATTTATAAGCGAATTTCTGAAACTTCGAAGGACGAAATAGCAGTCGACGAAACCCACAAAGACGTGGAGATAAACGTCGTTGGCCAACCGTAATCGGCCTCATTTTCCAAATGAACTTTTTCTCTTAAATGGCTTATAACTTTTGAGTTAAATACCGGCAAGCTTTAAAACTTTGGCATCTGATCCCGACCAACGGCGCTACATTTGGGCGGATACAAACTGTTCGTTGATGCGAAGTGGACTTCAGGTATAAAAAAAACTGTGCAAATTTTCCTCTTTAGGAGACGCCCGATAGATAGCTGTTCGGTTCCTCGGTGATTGACATGCAAGTACTTGGTAGCTCAGCGCTTATGACCAGTGTGTGCCAGTTACCGACAATACGAAGAAAGGGTAAAAACACACGCGAGCTGGTGAAGATGTTGCATAGTAACCGGGGACACGGAACTATAAAAAAACGGACAAAGCCAACACATGTCTCAATACTTGTGGTTCTTTTGTCCGTTTTCTTTATCGTTCCGTGTCTCCGGTCACTCCTTAGCTTGTCAAAAATTAGCACATTGATTAGTTTTGTTACACCTCCAGTAAGAGTAATGAAATACCGTTACTGTTACTTCCAAGAACTGACGAACGTTATTTTTACGTTGCCTTGAATTTCAGTGTCTGCAGTGATAAACGGCGGTTATGACGTTCGGTTGCAAATACAGTAGACGCATACAAAACGACTTTAAATATGTCTTTCTTTTTTTAAATTTGTAGAATACAGTGGGGTCCTGATGGCGCGTTGGACCCTTGGAAAGACCGAAAACGTGACCAACTTGAATGAAGTGTATATAATAACGAGTCGTAATTTGATAGGACTATATGACAAAGTTTAAGAAAATTACTTTACACGACAAGTCAGAGGTTAGGGCGAGTTGGTTGATTATCTCACTAATGAAACAGACAACAAGACACACAACAAAAAAGAAAACAACAAACACAGCACTGTTGTTTTTTGCACTGTTTTATCTTGTAATAGCGCCGTGTCTCGTGTCTCCTTGTTTCTTGTGTCTCGTTGTTGTTGATGTGTTTTCGCGCTGCTTTACCTTTGCAAGATTATCCACCAACTCGCCCAATATTCTTCCTTCTTGAATCCTGCCCTATGTTCTTCAAATTCCTTAACCGATCATAGCTGTGTGCCTGTGCCTTCCTTGTTTCCTTTGTCTCGTTGTTTTTTTTTTGTTTTTTTTTTTTTGCGCTGTTTTACTTAGTACGATTACTTTACCTGTTGGTTATTGCGAATTCGAACGAGCACGTTAGCCCGTTAGCACGTTGCCGAAAAACCTAAAACGTTACCGCACACTACAAAAAGGTGGTGCAGCCCTTACACTCCTTCTCAAATATAAGACACCCCCGAACTTCAGTTGGGCGTACAGCGCATTGACGTTCAACCGACGCTACCAACTTTCACGAGCGGCTTGATAGCCGAGTTGTACAACTTATTAACATAACTTACGCAGGTGTAACTGACTGTAAAAAAAGTTATCGAGGTTTTCTTGGCCCTCCTGCAAAGCCTCAGTGTTTTCTATCTGTATTCTTTGATGCGTACTTTAGCTTTTTAATATCTTATATCGCACCGTCATCAAGCCTCTCGTAAAAGTTGGGGCCGTCAGCTTGATGTCAGTGCTCTGTACGCGCACTGAATGTGTAAGGTGTAAGAGCTACACCTTTATTCATTTTTTCTCCAAGTGCAGTAACGTCTTTACTTGCAACGCGTTACATCCAACACTGCTTATGAGGGACGTAGCCACTCACCGTCTCCGAAGGCGGCTGGCGCGATGCGGGCGTGGCAGCCGAGCGCCCTGCCCCAGGCCGGTTGCCCCAGGTTGTTGCACGACCCGTCCAAAGTGCGGTAAGGTTGCCCGCTCTTGCAATTTTCCGGGTACAGCTTGTCGCACAGCGGCTTGTTTTGGGACACTGGCCCCAGACCGCCCAGCTCGAGCTTGGACAGGGCATGTTGTACTTTAGACTTGGACGCCTTGTTCCTGGGACAGATCGTCGGCGTCGGTGTTGGACCAACACTTGCTAGATAACCAGGCCGTAGTTCTGTATCTCTTTCATCACCTAGCGGAAGCCAGGGTTGGCACAGATTGAATACGAGCACTGCGCCAGCGTCCAGGATTCGCGTTCAAAAACAGTAAGCACACGAGTTCCAGACGAACGCAGGTGAAGTATGAGCGTACAATCTGCGCCCCTTACCGTCTTCCGGTAGGTGACATTGAAAATTTAGCTTACAACCTTCTTATTTAAGAGTGTGTGTTCAGCACGCTGCTTTCTAGTGGAAATGTGAGTATAGCGCATTCATTCGCGCATAGGTCAACTATTTCCGCATACACCTCGCTGTTCTTGTATCTTGGAATTCGTGAGACGTACCCCAAAAAGAAGGCTGCCAAAGAAATTAAGTGGTGAGGTCATGTTTCATTTTCAGTCAAGTTTGAATGATCCACTGCGTTCAACGTTAAGATAAGAATGGCCTAACAAGCTCAAAATCTTGATGTGATACATATATGCTGATTGAGATAACACTCCGTAAATGGCATTACCAATTCCAAGGGATCTAGGGTTGGAAACAGTGAGGAGAACCCCATGTCGCGGGAGAAGCCGCTCTAGAATACCCCATGACGTAGGTCCGCATACCTTTGGAGTTACAAAAAAAACGGTCGAAAGATTCTATTTTTTAGAGTAGACACGAAATGAAGAAATATAATGTTAAATCATCTTAGCATTCATGCTAAAGGCATGTACACGGCATCTCAGCCGTGTCACTGTAATCTCGCACTGTCGGGAGCCGCACCTATTTGTGCGCCGAAGAACTTGATGATAATGCATTAATGCAAGGTGCAGAATGAGCTAGACAAGAATGACAAAAAATTTCGTCATTCTTGTCCAGCTCGCTTGCTCCTTTGCATTAATTGTATTATCATCATGACCTTAAAATGCAGCCTGTATACCCTTGTTGGTGTTAGACTGGTGGCAGCTGATAAAACCCGTTTGCTCTACTGGCATCTAACTCCTGGTTAGCTCAGTTGGTACAGCGCTCCACTGGAAATGGATAGGTCGCTGATTCGGTACCAGGACCAGGAGTATTTTTTTTTTGGTCGCGCCCCAGTTATTTGGCTCTGTTTGGAGATTTATGTTTGTCCTTTGTACCCCTTGTTCCCCTTCTTCAAAGTTTATTTTCGGTAACGAGCTTGAAATCGATATAAATAAAAAAGATATTAAAATAATGTTTGCGCTTGACTCAGCCGAGAAAGCTCTGCTCTTCAATCGCACATTATCTACGTCTGATAAGGAGAAGCAAAACACAAATATGATTGCTCAAAGACACAGGTACCATGTAGTCAGCAGCCTCGTTTTCGAGCATTTCTGCGTGCCCGTGCACCCAGGTCAGGCTGAGCATCGTTACTAGGTCAAAGTCATTTGACAAGATTCCTAGAACGCCTGGCGCTTTTTTCCTGAAACGTCCGCTAGTTCGTGCTCGCTATGTATCAGCCCGCCCTTTGTATAGTTATAACTTTGTCCTAGCGGAAATACGTCTCGTGTTTTTTTATGAAAAAAGGCTTGCACGTGACATGACAATTTTACTCCGAGCCATGGACGGTTCGCTTTATAGTGAAAGATGACTTGTTGGCATCAGTGTAGTTCCGAGTACCATCCGGAAATACCCGCAAATGTCTGCAAACCTTTTATACGGCTATTTGATCGAAGAGTCCAGTGACGCGATTGAAATAAACTTACAATTTGCTATTTTTTTCAGAATGGAATATTTACTTGACCATTTTCTCCCCTTGGATGCGCTTTAACACACAGGGTGATTTTTGTTTTAATTCGAACAGATTTATTACAAAACATCGATAAAAGATGCACTAATACGGGTTGTGCAGGCGAGTCAAATGGCCAGGGTGACATTATGTGGGTAGCTAATCTTTGCGATAAGCCGGCTAATTAACTAAAATTCGTTAATTAACTTTTTAATTAGTGAAAATAGACATATGGTTCCACTTGAAACGTAGACAGTGTTATCGGAAACCACTGAATAAACTCGTTTTAGAACGACTTGAAGCTCGTGGGAAACTCGGGGGCACACCAAAGTTATTACTCATGAATCAGGCGCAAGGTAGCAGTGGCGGAACGCGGATGATTAGATCATTATCGCGTTCCGCCACACACGTGACGGAATGCAAAATGCAGCGCATGCTTGGGAGTCTCATGAAAGAACTCAACCGGAAACTCTCCGCGCCCAGTGCACCCAACTACACATCACCATGCACGTGAGCTGGAAGATGATGTAAGAGTTGAGATTGTTTGGTTGGTGCGCAAAATGTTGACCTTTGAGGATTTCTTAAAGAGCTATAAAACGCAGGCAACATTAGTATTTTACTTCCTTAGACGTGACAGAAAGCACTTCCAAGACTTATTCAACCAAGGTCATAAATTGTTGCGCGACTCCTTTATGCTTCCTGAACACTCTGAACAGAGCTCATTGCACTCAGTGTAGATTGAGGGTTTAGCGTAGGCACTGAGCAGGAGGCGCCTCAGTCGGTTGGTCGACAGCACGGCTGGTGGCCCAGTAGGGCAACTTCTGGCAGGACATGCCACCGAACGATCGGGCAAGAGCACTGGGTAAGAGTTCCACAAGGCACGTGGACTTTCGAGCACGAGGTCGGGTGCAGTGACTGATGTATAGTACACCGTTTCAGACATCCGAGATTTTAGCACAAGATGCTGCTGCTACCTGTCAAACTAAACTTCATTGTATAGTGCACGACCGCTGTTTCCACCGCAGAAGTTACACTGTTCTTTTATTTTTCAACATAAACAGATTTCTCCCAACTCCTCATGTCTAAGCCCTTTCGTACAGTGTGAATCAACAAAGCATTGTTTTTTTCTCAGCGCCCACTCCTCAATTGTACCCCGAGCATGGTGAGACGGTGCAATAGGCTTAATTCAATAATCTTCTCAGCTGTATTTTGACCTATGAAAACAAGGCGCTTTTTGTCTAGCGGTCACTAGAGCTCACTGTAGGTTCAACAGGCTCCTAAACAGTAAGCTGTTGTGTGGAAACAGCGTATATAGATGATATTTCTAATGTCTCAATTATATGCACTCTATAGTCGGTGACCGGCTAGGAGTTCAGAGGAAGCTCCTCTCACCTATTTCCGTTTTAGCCAAGCAGACATACAGAGGACGTCGCCTCCTCTCTAGTTTTCGCTCTGCTAGAGTAGAAAGAGGTAGAAGGAGCTTCCCCCGAATCCTTAACCTGTCACCGACTAGAGACCCTCTAAATCAACAGTTTCTGATAGTTCATGCATGATCAACTTAGGACGAGCTCAAATGTTTAGCCGGTGCTCTATATATTTGCACCGGGTATTCCTCACCTCCGAATGAGCACGAGCAGGGTGTCCTCGTAGCTTCGCTGAGGCTGCGTCCAACAGCAGGGCGTCCGGGTGCACCGGTCGGTTCCTCTGGTGCCTCAGGGACGGGAGTATCGCGGACCGTCCGACGGCAGCGCTGCGTCGTTGGTGCGTGCACTTACATGACTTTGTCATTCTTTGCGCGAAGGTTAGGACAAAGTTCCTACGGGCTTCGTTGCCTTGCCACCGTCGGCACGCCTTCTCGGGTCCTTTTGCAGAGAGCAAGTCGTCTGCTTCTTGCGCAGACGGTTGCCATGACGTCAGAACGACGCCGAGCTCTGATTGGCTCTGATTGAAGGATAGTGGGTAGACCTGCGATGCTAGATGCCTCGAGGTCTACCCCTATTTTTTTTTTTCAATCAGCCAATCAAAGCTTGGCGTTTTGACATCATCGCAACCCTTCTGCAAGTAGCAGACGAACTTGCGCTCCGTATAGTCATGTAATAGCTGAAAAGCGCAGAGCATCTTCTTCTCGCTCCTCGGCCAATGAGGTTGTGGCGTGAGCCGATAATTATACTCCGATTCACATTAAATCTGACCGCTGGCAAGGATACAGTTCGATGAAAAAGTTTAAGCAGTGGCAAAATGGCATCGTCAACGCGCTCGTGGTTTCTGCGTTCGCTACTAGCGGTTAAGCCAATCACAGAAGAAGAAAAAAGAGCGCAGTATTACGGCGCATTATCTGTGCGTGGTTGGTTGAGCCCATTAAAAGAAACGTACGAAGACGACAAGGGCCTTGGTGATACACTTTTCCCGCGGCTTGATGGGCTTTGTGGCAACGTGGTTATAGACCAACTCAACTCTCTGACGTCACGCCTTTTGATGGCGCTGCTGTGGGCACTGCGCATGCTCAGATGCGTCGCCTCGGGCGAATCTGGTGTCTGCGCGACACCAGATTATAAGCAAAGCTGGCTTCGCTTATATAAGGGCGTGTTGGTCGATGGCGCTATTTAGGTTTCTCGTGCGCATCTTGGTCCTATCTCTCTCACGACATCTCTGCCTACTCGTACACTCAGTTTTAACGGTCGTCCTTGATCTTTTTCGTTTATTATTATTTCTGTAACTTACTACGGATCTCCGAGATTGTTGGAACGCCTACGATAGGCACCGAGTCCAAACTAAATCCGAAAACTGAAAATAACGCTGCGAGTTAAATCCACGGCCAAAAGGACAAAATACGTGTTCACCGCACTCAGTTACTCTTATTTCTTGATTAGAAATATAGTTAAACCTACACTTCCACTCTCCTTCCGAAACAAACAAACAAAAATAATCGAAATTCAAATTACCTGTAAGTTTCTTTTTTTTTTTAAAATAAAATGCTTAACACAATTATAAAAATGTTTATATCTGCATGAATGAGCTGGCATGTGCGCACGCTTTACGGAACGTCCCATTTACACGGCCTCTCATGAAAATGAAACGTGCTATTAGCCCCGAGAGCGAACACAAGCGTCGCTGCGGTCGCCGCGCCCTGATTGGGTGAGGTGTTCCGTGACGTCAGGAAGAGGACTCCACTCCGCGATCTCGCATCGGCTCGCTTCCCAGCACCGGTTTCCTGGTTTGGCGTTGTGTGCCGCAAGCTCTTCGAGGAGCTGGGCCTCGTTTACCCGGTGTACAAGACGTTGAGTTAGGCCGATATAGACGTGCTTCCGTACATTTTATGAGCCTGCTTCTCCCTTTTGCCTTTAAAATTGGGTTACAAATCCCGAAAGCTATCGGCGGAGGCGATTCCGCCGATGAACCTTCCCGTCCCCACACGACAGAAGGCAATTTTGCGAGGGGTCGGTGAAGCGGTGCCGCAAGTGTTTCAGACGCTGGAATTCTGTTCCTTGCATGTTCATGATTTAGGACGATATTACATCCCGCTTCCAAGGCATTTGAAGAGGCATTTATATCATGGGCCTTTGGGTGGTCGGTAAATTAGCTCGCGACCCCGACTCTGCGCTGCCACTCTGCATGCGCTGGTTCGCAGATGTTTTAAAGGCCCTGCGTCTGATGATCTTTGAAGTGCTCGTGGAACAGGGTTGTCTTACATAAATCTAGCTTCTTAGTGAAATAATTATATAGTTTATACACCTATGCAGGCATATTTCTTAGAAGATGCATAATTACTGGAAATTAGTTTGTATGGTAGCAGCAAAAACGGCCGAATTGCCCCCAGTTGCCTGTATGATATGTATTGAACTGCCCAAAATATGCACAGCAATAGTACCGTAATTTGTAATCTTTATACTTTTTCCTGACATTCTTTATTCCAGCCTTGGGTATTCGGAAAATACACCGTTTAGTTTGAATTGTCATTTATTTCCAATTAAAAGAGACACTGCTGCAGGTCCCCAAAAGCTTCCTCAGCCTCCAAACTCCCTACAGCTGTCCAGTGGTAGATGTAGGGTGACAGTCTGCGTGCGAAGGGTGACAGTCTGCGTGCGAAAAACTTCTGGTATTTTAGCTTCAGGACAATTCGATTTAAGTAAAATCTCAATTTTAGGGCTTACGGGACTAATAACGATCTAGACACCTTCGCTTACGTTTGTTATACATTACTTGAGGGTTGATATAAACAAGTCCACAGATACCACCCGTGTAGTCCATTGAGATACTAGCCGAATCCAGCAAAGGTCAAATGCGAGCAATGTATATAATAAATGTTCCTTGTTTTTTTACTTTGCCCCTGCACTTGGGCTGTCTTACTTGTGATTCTCTCCCCATGGCCCAGACTGTATTTAGCATGTTGCTCGAGCAGCATGCAGCTTTTCTGCTTCGGCGATCTTGTTTAAAAACAGAGATACAAAAAAAGTATACATATCCTGCCAATTCATAAAGACCATCAGCAGCATTTATTGTGTGAGATGTAAATCTATAGTGATGCTCCTGCAATTGTGGCCATATTTATTTATTTTCATATACCAGCTGTGATTCATGCGTTGTCTGCCCTGTCAACCACGCTTAAAATGTTGGTTGAAGTTTCGCCTGCAGCTACAGGCCATACCTCAATAAAGCCACATATAAAAATTTTCACTTGCTACGAAAAACACGCCAAAAAAAATAAGGGAGTGTCTACATCCACGCGCGGGGATGTAGCCACGTCGGGAGGAGATAAGGCTCCATCCACGCACTACGTCACTTCCGGCGCGCTACGTCACTTCCTGCGTGGACGGAGGCAGTTTTCCTCCCGTCTTCTCTCCGTCCACGCAGGAATCAACCAATCAACCTACGGTCTTGCCTGCCATTGTTTTGCCATGTGCTCGGCGGCCGCTGCTCCTTGCGTTCCTGCCGTGCGCGGACTGCTGTTCGAATAACCGGGTGGCTGTCGAAGTGCGGGCGTTTAGTGGCATTAGGATCGAGGCAATTTGCTTTCCAAGGTGTCTGACGCCCTGCTCGATTTTGGCACAAACAACACCAGCGTTCGTGCCAGCGCGTACGTTGACAAGTACCGTCGGCTGGCCGCTCAGATCTTGGAGCGCAATCCGACGACGCAGATCGCCTTTTCTTCCGTCCTTCCGAGGCGGGAGAACAGGTTCTCTTCGTTGGAGTGTCAACGTAATGATCGGCACAGAGACGTGAATTGGCTCCTGCAGGAGTTCTGCCGCAAGAAGGGCTTCGTGTTCGTCGGTGATCTCGTGGACGAGTGGCATGTGTGCGTCGGCTACTGTTTTATTTGTCATGGAATAAACTGTTTCTGGAATCTTTTACCTAGTTTTCTCGATTGAATGCTCTCGGTATGTTTGTTATTACTGGGACTAATGCATGTTTTCCCATCTCTCACAATTTTCGTGGGACTGCGAGCGTGCGCGCAAGTCAAAAACGTACGGAGCGGTGGGCTCGCACTTGTCCCCTTCGATGCACGTAAGCTCAGATTAAAACGCCTCGAACCAAGCCAACCACACGCACGACGAAGCCTCACCGCCTCGCCTCGGCAGCGATGCATACATGGGCGAAGGCCCGGAGGCCGCACCCGCAACAAGCCGACCAAGCCCGCACCACATAGCTGCTCGGCTGCTCACCCGCACGCACGGATGGCACGCACGCCGCCCGCACGAGTGTGTGACTCCTGGACAACATAACTATAAAGATATCTATTGATACTATTTTTATGACGCAAGATATTTGCTATTAGTCTTAGAAAACAGTAAAAAATTGATAAATTGTCTAAGAATTTGTAAGGTCACGTGACATATTAACTTTAAAACAACAATAAAATGTAACGTCCTTATTTTTATATCCTATATTTACTTATAAGAAAGCATAATATGCACAAAACAACAAATTATCTCTTTATATTCATAAGTCACGTGACCTTTTGCGTGGATGGAGCCTTATCTCCTCCCGACCTGGCTACGTCCCCGCGCGTGGATGTAGCCTCGGCCAAAAAATAAATAGAAACGAGCGCGCCGACAGCTAGCGTCGTCACAGCCTCCACAGGGGCGAGCGGCGCGAGTCGGGGAAAAATTCTCTCCTCGCCGTGACGTCACCCCGGTTCGCCGTAAGGGGGCGCCACGCCAACTTCTCGGGGCTAATAAGGTTGGGTAAAACGGTCGAGTTCAGGCCTTTTATGGCATTTTGCTTGATTCACTATTCGTAACTGTCTGCGTGTCTTGTCTTTGTTAGGTGCTTTCGGATATAAGAAACTCCCCGTCGGAATACTTGGGCCTGTGTTGTTGAATACAACTGTCGGTGACAGCACGCTGTCGATGTCAACAGATTGTGGGTTGTGCGGACGGGTCCCTCAAAATACAATGCACACGGTTGTGGTAAGCAGCATATATAGCGCATATTAGCATGTCTAAAAAAAGACAAAATGGTACCTGCATATTTTTGTCTAAACGTTACGTTTTGCCCTTTTCGATTGAATAAAAAAGGGGGTTGTAATATGGGAGTGTTTATGTTCAACGTTAGAACCGTCTTACTCTCTCGGTGTGCTTTTACAGCTCCGGCAAAATCATGCTAATGCGAAACATATTTCAAGTGTATATCTCTGCTTGAAACAGAAGAAAAAAAAAACGCACCTTCTGAATGTTTTTTTTTTTGCTTTTGGTCACTATTACATTTTTTAGTGAACTGCTGCTAATAGTGCAGGTGAAACATAAGCTGTAAACTTCTTTCTCTTTACTTTTTTTCTAAAGAATACAAAATGTAACTCTCGTAGAACCTTTCTCTCCTTTTGCTTTCTTCCCGTGGATCAAGTCTACGGGACATTGGGACACGATCTAATTGACCCGTAGACCAATCTAGTAATCGCCGTCCATGCGTGTAGCTTTGTTTACTAGGATGCAAAACGTGTAGTGAGCGTGCCCAGTTCTCTTATACGAAATATCAGACATCCACACATGCATACAGAACCCAAAGAGTCGGTATTCTTCACCTGGAAGACAGGCGCTGGTAAGGTGCACAGAACATAACAATAATCGCCTTCCACTCACTCTCAGCTTTGTGTACCGGACTGCGGAAGGCATTCATATCATTCGCAGTAGCTGTCTGCTATGGACAGGCAAACGCCGCTAATGCGTGCTTAGCCAACTGACTCGGCATTTTTCGTCTCAAAAAGAAACACTGCAAAAGCGTTTTTTTTTTCAAAATTCAAGAGTGAATTTAAATTGATTGATAGATTACATTGGCTGCCTAATATATTGATTGGCTGATTAATTAAAAGGCGTATACTCACTTGGGTACGGTTCCAATCGGGCGTACTCCTTCAACGCGATGTCCAAGGCATCTTTCACTTCAACCAGAGTTATGCTCAACGTTTCGCTTTTTCTTCAACTTGCGCTACGACATCGTCATCGGTCGCCGACACACGGCATCCCACGGCGAGCAGAAGCAGAAGGACCTTCCACGGGAGCATCGCGATCGCACTGGACCGGAGCTCAGACTGGTGTGGCCTTTGTCATGAGCGAGCTGTGTTTTTCTGCACGTGTTTCACCCGCCCCGTTGAAATGTGCTGCGGTTGCGGACGTGCAGGAATCGACGCGGTCGGGCAGAAAAGCTGTAACAGTGCATAAATCAGAGGCTGTTTATTTCTCTAATATCCATAACACGTGTTGTAAGAGATAGAGGGGCAGACGAAGTTTGTTAGATATCTCAGAAGCGGCGCGTGATTGCATGAGCCGACCAGCATAGATATGCCTGTAGAACAGTATGTGTGTTAAGAACCAACTTTCGTAGCAAGCAGCTCAGACAATTACATCTCTTGTTCTGAATAAGCAATGTTGTTATAGCATGAACTTATTTTGCGTATATATCATGATATTCACGATTTTATTTAAATTCCTTCATCATTCTCAAAATTGCAATTCGCGTACAAGCACAACGTGATATATGTCGACATATGTGCTGTGTGTCGGAGGCATGGAAGCACGAAAGGAAAAGGGGGGGGGGGCATCTGGGGCTAGAGCGTCTTGAAACGTAGTCGACCCGGTAGCTACCCCGCCCCCCCCTCCCCCCAACCCTGAAAAATGTCGACCCGGTAGCTACCCCCCCCCTTCCCCCAACCCTGAAAAATATATCTGCAGCATGACGTGCTCCCATTCAGGAAGCCTTTCAATTTTCCACTACAAGTGACAGAAGAGTAGTTTGCTACTGACTCTAAGCTTGATGTTCAGTGTAAATAATTCCTTAAGAACGAAAGCAGCTGCCCGCAACTGAGTCACTAAGTTCTTAGAAGTTACCAGAGATCGGCTAAATTACCGTACCTTTGCTCTGCCATGGGCCCCAAATCATAAGTTTTCAGTGAAGGCCATATTTTTCTAATTGCATCCTTAAATGAAAAGTCTTCCTATATGTTGATGTCACGAATACACGTTTTCTGTTAGCAATCGCAATAACCATATCAATGTCGCCAATATTGTGTTGCCCAAAGTGGGAGCGCGGGCAAGGAATTATGACTTAAGCGTTAATAATAACAACAAAACAGATTCTGTTGTTTTTTTCAACATTTTCATAATTATAATTTTTTTATTAAACTGGGTTGAAATATAACTTGCTGATAATCTTAATACTTTTGGTGTGATATTTTAATCGAACTGCCATGTCTGTCGCTAGGAAAATAGTCGCGTTTCAAGAACTCTCATACCATCAAAGTTCTTCACTATAGCCTTAATTGGAATTACTGTCGCCTTGTTCGGAGCTGCGCAAAGTTTACCAACAAAAGAAAGTATAGTTACTGCGACCAAAAAAATATTTACAGTCATTTGTAAGATGGATTATTGCTTTCATACTGAGAAGTTTCTTTATAAGATTGAAGTACTAAAGGGTGGTTTTATTTAAAGTGAACATAAACTGTCTTGGCGTCTTTAGAAGTTTTCAAAAATAAATCTATATAATAGCTCGATTTTTTCGATGATTAGAACTATCCTTTAAAACATTAGAAGCTATCAGCCGCATTCACACTAGAAGCGGATTCTCGTTCGCGAAGCGATTGCGGATGCGGTTCGCGAGCGACCTTGTTCAGACCCACCCAGAGGCGGTTGGAGGTTTCTCTGCGATCACCCATGATCTTTTGAGACCTGCGTTTGGCAGCCCTGTTTTACAATCCAAAATCCACTTCAATCGATCGATCCAAAGCCAAAAGTTTGCTATTTTGGCACTCTGAAGATTTTTCCTCGCGATGTTCGCACTCATCACGAGTTCAGGCAGCGAAAGAAGAGTCATGGACCCGCAAAACTCGCCTGTGATTCCCTCGACTTCGCCCACAAGCAAAGCCAAGCTAGGCGCGCCTTGCTGACTCGGAACAGGATGCCCCCGACCTTTTCTTCGAAGTGGATCCTTCCCGCATGAATAGCTGACCTTATTTTCTGGATAGAGGTCCAGTTTTGCCCCCTCGTTGTTCGCTCTTATCATTTTCAAAGATAAGAGTGGTGGGGTGGACCGTGGTGCGGGGGAATGTGTTCGGTGCTAGGCGGTCGTGGCTTCGTTGGTGGCGGACTCTCCTCTCGTCAGTCGCACGCCATCGAGTCTACTGTTTGTTTGACATTAAGCCCAAATAAATGCCCTATGGATTACCTCTGCATCGTCTGGTACGTACACCTTATTTCTTGAGTATGTTCCCTCTATTCTCTTTTGTTATTAGTAAAAGTTACAGGTCGAGCTAGCGCAGGTTCCCTACCAGATCCGCGACAGTGCCTTGGTTACGCAATCAGACTCACGACGTCTCTATTATCCTTTGTGGTAGTCATGCACGGTGTCGAAAGCTTTCAATAGTTCACGCGACTGTCTTAGTGGGTACAAAAGCTGACATTTCGGTCCACCAGGGGCGAGTTCCGACGTTCCGCGGGCAGAGACTAACAATGCAGCGAGCTTTCGAGCTGTGGCACCCGTAATAATAAACAAACTTTATAAACAAATAATACACAAGTGACGAACGTGAACATCGCGTTTCTTCGTTGATTTGTCTGCTGTAACGCTAGGACCACATGTCGCCTTGGACGCCTCAGCAGCGACAGGTGCCATCTTGTAATTCTTGTTTCGAAAGCCGCCGACGTCACGTCAGCGTCGCGTTGCAATTGGTTGCCGTTTCGCGGTTCGCGAAAGCGGTTGGGGCCAATCGGTCCCAAAGCGGTTGGCAAAGACGCGCTCCAACCGCTCGATTCCCAGCCGCTTTGTGGTTAAGAACGCGCGGATCCGCTTCCAGTGTGAACGCGCAATTAGTCTGGAAAAAGAAAACATAATTTTGCGTTTAACTTTTTAATTTGGTCGTTCTTTACAAACTCATTGCTTCAACTGAAATTATGATATTTTGTTTTTAGAGGCACAATTCAAGACCACTTTTAACAATAACAAACTTGTTTATAACTGTTACGTTTTTTATTTGTTTTTGTTTTTCAAAATTGCCAGCATGTTATTCAGAGCGATTTTGCCTCATACATGATTTTCCTGAGAAAATTCGCTGTTGCTACGTACCTTTCAAAATATATGTTGTGTTTATGGTTCGTGCTGGTAATGTTTGGGAATAAAATTAAATTTTGCTTCAAACCTGTTACAAACCTAATATTTTGAAACATATTTATAATTGTTTTTTTAACAGTTTCTATTTTTTCTGCCTTTTTATTTATTGCTCATAAGGGTTATAATCACAGGATATAAATAGGATACTACATTTCTTTTGTATAATTCGCGAAACAACCAGATAAATAAGCCGGGCTTTTCTATTCATCTTCTGCTCAGAAATGCGGTCTTCACCGCAATGTTGCTCTTAGGATCAAGTCAAACTTTTTGTAAAAATCTATGTTCCATGACGTAGCTTGTTATACAGGAAGAAGCAAAGGAATCGATGACTGTTGGAAGAGGCCGGATAAATCAGTTTGTCAACTTGTTGAGCTAAGGTTTTGTATAAATGTGGCCGAACAAACTTACCTGAGCAAAAAGGTGAAATTCAAGAACTTAAAGGGGTACGGAAACGAAAATTGAAATATTCAAATTTCATTCGGAAATGGGTCAAGCATGACGGATAATAACCGTAAATGATAATCGTACGCTTAAATTTTGAACGACTGGCTATATTTTTCGTTCCAAACGGTGCACTCGAGCAAGCGCTCGAAGAGAAGCGAACGGAGAGCGCGATGCGTCATGGGATATCCGGCGCAAACAAAAACAAAAAGAAAAGAAACAAAAAGATTGCCCGCATTCGTGGCGTAGCAAGGCTGGCGTGGCTATGAACTTTGCCGTTGTCAGCGTTGTGGTGGTGTCAATTGCGTCAACGCGTTAAAACCGAGCCGTTCGAAGTACCCGTGCACGTGTACTTCGAACGGCTCGGTTGCTAACGCGTTGACGCTATTGACACGCCATGGGGTGACGAGCATGTGGCTGGCCCAAGGAGCACGTAGGTTCCACAACACTGTCAGCTTAGGGATGAACGGGGTGGGAAAGCAACTTTGTCGGAGTTTTGAGCGACGGGCTAATCTTCTACGGGGAGAATGGCTATGTCCGGGTACGCAAACGAGTACGCAAACGGGTACGTCACCCTTGGACTGTTTGGTACAATGCGCGATTTGTGAGTTGAGGAAAGCCAAGAAGTAAAATATTGAAATTCCGGAGAGCGGCGCTGCTCCGATGAAACTTGCTACGTCATGACTACGTAGAAAGTTCCCCAACGTTGCTAGATTACCTCCCCAATAGGATCCGCATGCATCCTTCAGGTGCACATTAAAAAATTGTTTAATTACCTTTAAAATTAGTCTTCTTGTGCCTTTCAACGAAAGACTGGTATTTTCGAGGTTATGCTGCAACATGCAACACATTAAAGCTAAAAAATGAGCGCTGCAATTTCGTTTCCGTACCCCTTTATTATTCCTACCTACGGAGTCCGTCTGCTAACGAAAGGCGTCTGATTGGCGCCACAGCCGATAGATGGAGGCACATATGTTCGCAGGCGGCCACGATGGACGCTTCCCTCGATCTCGGCAATAGCAGACGATGCGTCGAAGCTATAAGCGATGCGTTCTTTTTCTGCGCAAGTTATCAGTGCGTGATTTCTTTTATTCTACGAATAAAACAAACAATAAATGCAAATAAAATGAGAAAAATAAACCAGATGTATTGTCTCGTTTTTCTCGACAATTATTTTCGGCTGCATTTCGTGATCTGCTTTGCGCTCCGGTTGTTACCGCTTCTCTTTATTCGTCTGCAACTTTCCTCCATGCTGTTTTGTGGTGTAAGTCAACTTCGTGGTGCGTTTAGCTCCCAATGAGCGGCAAATTGTTGCTATCCACTACGGAGAATGCCTAAGGACGGAAGAAGTTCGCCGACGTTTTCGGGCGGATCTGCGGCGGCGACCACCGGGCTCCCATACACTTTTATGCTGTACGACGCCATTCTACGCTGGGTGAGGCGCAGGTTTGTTCGCTACTCATTACCAGTAACCAAATTACTCGAGATCAGTTACTTTTCTAGAGTGATTTGGGAATCATTTAAATGCATTCTCTACCGAAAAAAAAAGCCTAAACTGGATTATGGAACAGGAAAATCTAACTGGATTTCTTGCTGGAAACCTGAAATCCAGTGTGCTGATTATTGTCTGCAAACTGGATTTCAGGTTTCAGCAAGAAATCCAGTTAGATTTTCCCGTTCAAAGTAATCCAGTTTAAACTTATTTTTCTTTTGTAGGGTTTATCATGAAGTAATCGCGACAGTGCTCTGATTACTCCTGGAAGTACTAAAGTTACTTGTAACCGTCACTATGCGGAGCCCGTGTTGGTCTGCTTCTTGCAGAGGGATTGCGATGATATCAAAACGCCGAACTCTTAGTGGCTGATTGAAAAAAATAGTGGGTAGACCTCAAGGCATCTAATATTCAGGTCTTACCCACTACCCTTTTAATAAGAACCAATCGGAGCTCGGCGTCGTTCTGAAGTCAACGCATTTCCTGCGCAAGCAGACGACTTGCTATTCGTATTTTCCCTCACCTTTCAAAATAAAGCCCGTTGTTTGTAAAATTATCAAGGAATTCTCGAATCAAGTTTCGACGGGTTTACCAAAATCGGCGAACCAATAACCTAAGTAGTTTCTAGCTCGGTGATTCTAATCGAATATTGGACAGCACGAAGGGCCTGTATTAAACGGGCCGAAATGTCTGCCGGCTGGAAAATCTGAAATCGGAAAAGTGGCGGCTTCTGTTTCAAATAACGGCACTTTCCTTTATAAGTAATAAAATAATGGAATTGAATATTTTTAACCAAGTGTAATTGCAATCGCAACCTATTACCTTTTTGGAGTAAGGTGTAAGAGACTGACTAAAACTCCCTATTGGATTAAGTGCGGAGCTGGAATATGGTCGCGGCCGAACACCCAAATTGTTAACACCTCAGAAACCTCAGAAAGATTTTGGCGAATAAAAAGCGACGAAAACTATTTTGTGTACCCATCGTTGTCAAGGCGGGACGATCAGTCGTAGTGTTCAAAAAAACGATGCTGTTAGCTAAACGTCACGCTATCCAAATCACTTTGGAGTGTATAGTTGGTGCTATCTCCTTTTTCACTCGAAATAAAAAAAGATCATAAAAAACGAAAGACGTTTAAAACTCTCTGTAACGCCGAATTAAAGCGCAGCTCTTGAGGAGGAGGTGGGGAGGGTATGGAGAGGAGCGTCTGCCCCTCCTCCTCATCCGTACCCTCTCCTTCTCCCTCCTCCCCCTCCCGTGCATCTCCCCTTCCCCTCCTTTCCTCCCCCTCCTCCTCCTCCTCCTCCTCTCGAGGTATTGCGATTTTGCAATATACCATGCTAAACAATCTGAGAAAGAGATATATACGTATATATGTTTATATATTGTGGTATTCTCGCTCATCGCTTGTCCGGGGAGAGGAAATATAGTTCTCACTGCATCTGTAAGCTCCACTCTGTCTAAGTTCTGCCGGTGCCAGGAAACAGGACAGCAGGATCAAGGCGGGAGAAGAATACAGCGTTAGAGTCAACACCTTCGACGAAGCACGTGACACTCCCGGTGTCATCCTACTTGCTCTCGGATGTGTCGAAGACTGCTCGTTGTTTTTGTATTTCCTCAGCATTAGTCTTGAGCGTGCTCCCCGAGATGGCGCAGCAGAACAGCGAGTGCACGTTTCTCGGGGCCAATGGGATGTTTTCCTGCATGACTGGTATGAAGTTATTCTTTGTCTTGCACGGAATATTTGGTGAGTGCTGCAGGCGAGAGATACAGAGCTACCACGGGCAAGCCGTTGTCGGCCATGGCGGCACACAATTTATTAACATCGTCTGACGTGCCACAGAGACCGATGGGTATACAGCACAGACCCGTACCCATGTAGGTGACCACTTGGACAACGAATACAGCACGTTTTCATACGTGCCTCCCTGTGATTTATGAATGGTGATATCACGCCTGCACAACAGGTAGCTGGCATCTCCCTCCTCTTCCTCCTCGTCCCCTCCTCCTCTCCTCCACCTCCCTTCTCCTTCCTCCCTCCCCTCCACCCTCCCCGCTTCTTCTTATCTCCTCCTTCCTCCTCCCTCCTCCCTCCTGCTCCCCTCCTTCTCCCCTCCACCTTTGAGTAGCGTCACGCTGCTCAAAACGCTTTGGAGTATATAGTTGGTGCTATCTCCTTGTTCGCTGGAGATAAAAAAGTTCAGAAAAATTTAACCAGCTTACATGCTGGCTTAAATTATAAAAATAACGAAAATCTCACTTTTCCATCTAAGGCTTGGGTATTTTTTGACAGCGACCGGAGAGCAATGCAATATGAGGAGAGGAAAATACTTATCCTGTCGATTTTTCAAAATCGAGGCTCATTCACACTGTTGCGTCGACTGCGTTGCGCTGCATTGAGTCGTACAGCACAGCGCCATCTCCATTGCCTCGCCGTAAGGCAACAGCTAGACGCGAACAGTCTGAATGCAGTCAAACGCCACTGTGTGAACGATCCTTCTCTCTCACTGGTGTATCTCGTCCCGTGGTGATTTTCGGCCATTCGGATGCACTAGCATTTCGTAGAAGCGCGTTTTCAGCGACGCCGCACCCCTTGCGGACAAAAGTAATCAGACAAGATGGCGGAGCGTTTCCCGCGTTCCCCACAACTTCAGCGTGTGGTGGGACAGGGTGTAACTCCCACACTCGGAAAACAAGTCGGCGAAGATGGTCGCGGGGCAACAAGTACGTATTTTTCAGCAATTTCCTCTTGTCTGAATGTGAGAGGGCTCCCAAAAATATGTTTCTCTTGCGTTGACAGGCAGACTCGTCTCAATATTTTTGATGTGCGACAAGGCCTTCGATTTTGACGCATTTTCGTAATTGTACGTACAAAATACGAAAAATTAAAAAGCTAAGCTCCTTTCGCGAAGTTAACAATGTCGTGCTCTGTACGTTTCGCGCAATAAAAATTTACGAAGAAAAGCACCTTTCCTAAATGTTCCGTCCTTCCGCATTTTATCTGAGCACAATTTTTACGTACTTGGACATGACGTTATTAGACGCTCCCGTTCACTTTAAAGAGTCCTTCACGATGTGTCTCTGAACGCTCTCTTAGTACGCTGTCAGCCTAAAAACCCGAGCACCGATGTTTTAAATTTTCATCACGCGAATTTTTGGGATCAACACCGGTCTTAATAAGTTTCTTGTTTTTAACATATTACTTCTAAAGTACACAAAACTTTTAAGAGACATATTAGAAGCCATACGACATATTTGACTTTAAAAAATGTAACAATTGTTTGCTAACTTTTTTAAAAGCAAAAAAAAATTAGGCTTTACATTTTGTTTAGCATATTACTCTTTTTTATATTTGTTTAGATGTTTTGAGTATAACAACTGATAAATTTTGTATTAAATATGCTGATTTATGATTTAATAAGGTTTGATGACCTTTTAGCAAGACATATGGAATGCAGCTACGGTTTTCAAATTTATTCATTTCTAGATTTATGCTCATTCAAGAGTATCAGTTTCGATATGTTCACCAAGATTATCATAACATTCTTCTGTAGAGTATTTAGTTCTTTTTGCTTTGCTTTAATTTATAAAATTAGAGTTTAAACGTATGCAGTTGGACGTTATTCCAAAGCGCTAATTTTGGAATTTGTTATTTTGTAACTAATAATATCTCGTACTTAAACTTGGCCCGCTTCTGAAGCTCTTGTAATGAATACACTCACCACCATCGAATTCAGGTGATATCCTTGAAGAGGAAAATCGTTGAGATTCATCCTCTGTCAGAAAAATAGTTATGTTATTTCTGGCGGTTTTTCTTCCCCTTATTGATCCTAATCCACTCTTCAGCTTCTCACAAAAACTGAAAACTTATTTCTGCGGATTTCTACTCTTCCGCAGTTTCGCCAGCAGCAGGTATGTTCTACACACGCTCTACCAAAGGAATCGGTACTTTTCCTCTTGTAATACGTTCGTAGATATTATTTGAAAGACAATTATTGAAAGGCAGTCTTTACAATAAAGACATGCTTAAAATTTATAGTACATTGTTTTAATGTATTTTCAGAAATCAGAAGCCTTAAAAGAGATTTATATTCTCTTCTGAAATGGTCTAATACAAAAACAAACTGATCACTGATGTGTCATTTTAGTTTTATCAAAACATGGGCGCATTACAATTTTCTTCTTTTTTTTTTGAGAACGCAGGAAACATTAAATTTATTTTCGTTATAATATATGCGATTATTTTCTAGTTTACATTTCTTTTTTCTTTTTTGTCTTCGTGAACAAATGTTAAGGCGAAAATAACTGTCAGTTCGGTCCCGCCTCTTTCCCTCTCTCTTTCTCTTTCCTTTTATAATTGTTTTCAAAACGGAGAATTCAAACAACTGCCATCGTAACGGCCCCGGTTCGGAGAGCCTAGATTTAAGAGAGGGTGCACCGCAAAACACGGAGAGTATTTGCACTTTAATGGAGGACGTCTCCTACGCCGATTGGTCTTAAGAGCGCATGCGCTGTGTGACCGAGTGGTGAGAAGGAAAGCGGGAGGAGTGGCGGAGACGCTTTCAGACGATCGACTCATTTACGTGACCTCCTCGCACTTTGTATTAGAAACGCCGCCCGCAAACCACGTGACCCCTGGTCCAGCAGTTGAAAACACTCTGTAATGTAGGCACTCCACCTCATGCTGTATACGGAGACATTAAATGTGAACACCTGAAATAGGAATAGTACATATAATACGACTGCACTCAAGAGCAAAATCATGAGGGACAGCTGGAGCGCTTTTTGGATCCCAAACAATGTGCTTCCTCTAAATTGCTTGATGTCGGCCACAGAGCATTTGTCTGAACACGCTGGTGTCTGTTTTGTTTTGTTGTTTTGTTTTAACGTGAAACGTTTATAGGCTGACGTTTTCAGGTCAAGTGAAGCCTCAAAATAGCGTAACCGCAAATTTCCCCGCTTAGTGTAGGTGGAAAAATGACGTCACATGACTTCCATGTCAGGTGACCTACATACAAAAAATCAGTTTCCCCGCTAAATTTTGCGGAAATATTTACGCCACGTGACATGGTCACGTGACCTATATGCAAATTCAGTTTCCCGCTAGATTTAGCGCGGGAAAAAGGACGTCACGTGGCCTCAACACTAACTCAGTTTCCCGCTAAATTTAGCAGGAAAATTGAAGTGACGTGACGTGATGTCACGTTACCTATACGCAAATTTAGTTTCTCCGCTTGACGTCACGCGACCTACACATAAATTCAATTTACCCGCTACCCGTCATTCCCCATATTCTGACGACGCTAGGCCGACCCGACGAGAAGAGCCATTGGGTCAATGAGTGAATGAGTCAGTAGGGTGTAGGAGAGTGATCTACACCCCACTAAGGGAGTACATCACTCTTCGACACCCCAGGGAGAGGAGTGGAGAGACCTGGAGGTACAGGTCGAGAAGAAACGCCTGCAGGTTACTAGTGCTAAACCAAGAACGTTTCCCATAGCAACACAATCACAGGGCAATTTGCGATGCTTTTTTATTATTATTTATGGTAATGAAAGTACTTAGACACAGTTTGCGCGGTCAACATTGTGTAAAATGTGTACTCGTGAAAAAAAAGTAAGTATTTAAAATAATTTTAAAACTAAATAGAACTCACTCGTCCGTTTTTTTTTTCTCTAATTACTATATAATTACTATCATGATATTTGCTTTTATTTCAAAATGATTCATATGACAGAACAGGCTGCAAGGTCTCGCTCTAGCCATATTTTCAAATCGTGTATTGATTTAGGTATGAATCTTTTGGAGTATTTGTTTGGGTTTGTGTGGAAAACCTTTTAAAATAAAACATTAACAGGGCCACATTTTGACATACTAACTGAAATATTTTCCTTAATTTCTGCTATTTACTCGTATGCGTCGACCAATAATACCAGTGTACACATTTATGCTACGATGAGTAGCATCGTTGCACTTGTATACAAGTGCAATGATGCTATTCTTCAACGCACTTGCTTAAATAATCAGGCATAGCAATTATAATATTTTTTGGTTTGTACCTCGTAGAAATTAGAAATTGATCAAACGTTTCCTCTTTAAAAGTATATATATGTATTTCACATATCTAAAAATAAATATATATATATATATATATATATATATATATATATATATATATATATATATATATATATCAGGGCTGTTGAACCGGAACCGAACCGAGTAATTTTCCGGAACTGAACCCGAACCTGAACCGTTATATTATTATCGCGATGAACCCGAACCGGAACTGAACCGGAAAAAATAATCGGTACTCAAGCAGATGTCAAAACTGGATTCAGGCACGCGCTGCTGACCAATGAATGACTATCAGTATCAATGCCATTTGTCTTTCAAGTGCGTCAGCTATCCACTTCGCTTACATATTTTCCTCTCCCTCAGTCCTAGAACATAGGCTCTGCATCCATGAATCTTGACAAACGCTGCATCCATGAATCTTGACATAGTGAACCAGTATTCGCTGGTCGCGGCGCACGGAAACAGAGAATTAAAGGCTGTGCAAAAAAAATGCAAATCAGTCACGGGATATAATTTTCCTGCAATCTCGTAAATCTTAAATGCTGCTGTGTACTCATTTACTTAACACGTTTCTAGAACGCGCGAGTTCTGAAGTTTGCTTCCATCGGACATGAGAAAAGAAAAGGCTGTGGAGTTTGATCAATGTTTGAGGAGAAAGAAATTTTATTTACAGTTGAAATAGAGCATGCATGAATTATATCTGCTCTTCGCTGCCCCAACCACCGGTCAGAGTATAGTCGAGCTGATCAAGTGTCATGATTTACATGCCAGTATTTTTCGTACCGGAAACTCGATAAATGCGGGCGAAAAAGACAAGGATACAAACCCTAGTCCATAAACATGAGGAAGCATACACAAAAAGGGGGACGCGACAGCGAAGACTTTTTGTGTATTTCCATCATGTTTATGTACCGTTACCAACACGCTCGTTTTGTACTTAAGCCTAAGTCGCTCAGGAGAAGCGAAGCTGCGCGCACTTTCGAATTTGACAAAGGATCCGCCGAGCTTCTGTTGCTTCCGTCGCCTGCCCAGCGTAGTCATGGGACTCAAGCGGGCCCGTGCGCTCAAACCAACGCCCAGCAGACGCTGAGTTCAGCGCCCGTGACAGACAGCCCTGTCGATCAGATAGTCGTTGTTTGCCGCTTGTATTGGCTACAGGCTTTTATAAACGTTATGCACTACTAGTTTCGATGATGTATCCCGTTTCGTATGTGCTGATTTCAGATGTTTTATTTGTAATTTATTTTGATGGTGCAATTTGTCATTTATAATTTCTGAACCGGTTCGCGAACCGGTTCAGCGCCCCGAACCGGTTCGCGGATCGAATTAATCGAACCGGAACTGAACCGGAACAAAATAAATTTACCTGAACCTGAACCGTAATCGAACCCGTATTTTTTCGGTTCGACACACTACTATATATATATATATATTATATATATATATATATATATTAGATATGAAGATTGGTTTAGTCCGCTTACGTTTTCAGCCTCTGAAATGGCGGCAATAAGGCTACAATATATGCTACGCTGCAGGGTAACGATCCTTCAGCCACCTTGGTGAATAAAATCATCGTTGCTAAGTTAGCTGAAGCTTCATTTGCGATTTCAAGAAATGGTCTATTGTTCTCCAGAAACGTTAATGCTGTCCGCGAAAGAGCGATCAAATATTGCCGGAGTTCTCCGACAAAGCATAGAGAGCTCAGAAATTCGCGATCTCTAACGATAGCCAATTGCGCACGCTCTGCAGCGATGACCAAAATGGTGGAGCCCAAAAGAAAATATTGCGAAGTTTATGTAATGGCAAAAAGGAGGAACGAAAGAGTCCCTGGGACAACCGCGGCAAATAATTGCGTTCAGCAGCTATCTTCTTGACTTGCTCGTGACAATGTGTACGGCCAACACTCGTCCCAGCTAAAGTCCCTCGATCCGTATGCGTATTTTTTAAAAGTAACGACAAATATGCCAACGCACGATGCACCTGTCTCGTGCAGTCTTTTGGAAGCACATATAGAACTCGAAATGTCGGCTCCTGTGCAGTGCTACATCTTCGAACATACTACCGGCTGTAGACCTTTCAGCACTATTGAATTACTATTTTTATAGATATATATACAAGCAAGGCATTCACATTGAGCCTGCAAGCAGAAAGGTGTTATAACAATTTGTGTTTCTTGATTCAAGTGTATTATTGCCAGATAAAATGTATTATTTTGAGTCGAAATATTTTTGTTACTTTCCTGACCGCCAATTTCCCAAATGTAGGGGGCAGGGGCCTTGTCTGAATGGGCTACTGAAGCACATTCTGCCGTCTTCATATCCCTATGCTGCACTCTGGCAGAAAAATAAAATTAATTAAATTGAATGGCGACGCAGCACTGAAACGAGCGGCCCCTGGAAGCAAATGGCGGCCCAGCACTCGCACGTTACACGTGTCTCGCGCGTTCGCACAACAATGGCGGTCACTACCTGTTAAAGAAACGCGAAGCGTCGATTTTATCTACTGGTTCGGTCCCAGCGACTTTGTTGCTGCTATTGCGTCTCTAACTCTGAACGCAACCAACGTAACTGCCTGAACATCGGATCAGTCGATGTGAACTAAACCAACGTAAATGTCTGTACCAGGCACAAAATTGTTTTGCAACAATACTTTTCTTATCTTTGAAACAAGCCCAAAATCAAAGTATTCAAAAGGGGTCGATACCAGACCCTACAACCATCTCCAATCACGTCAAGTGTTATAAGAAACATATTCTATAATCATCGATGGAATGACAACGACAGGGAAGAGTTTCTCGTCGTCCCCCTCAGCCTTCATCGTAGAAGCTTCGCCAAATCGATCCTAGACACTTAGCTATTACACTCAATGCCATCAGCTCCCACGTATAATTGATGGAAATAAACGTCGACATTGGGATCAAACGGCACTAAGTGACTCAGCAATTTTACATTGCAGAACAGCAATTTGAAACTATAAACATGATGCAGCGCTGATTCGGACTATTCGTCACCCCTCGTGTTGCGTATGTTAGCGTGAAACGTATCCTGACCATGGCTGACTAGACGTAATTAGCAGGATAGCACTCGTGTGCATACGTCCCATCACAGACGCCTAGCGATACTCTCCCAGACGCCACGTCGGCTCTTCATCAGATAGTTTAACGCGTACCACGTGTACACATTACAGTTGTTCCTCGAATGAGGCGATACTACCGCTAATCGGGCTGATAAACCTGGCGATCTTTGAAAACATTCCATACTCGCGTGCTCTTCTCCCCCAATGCGCACAGGTGGTCGAGCTCCTCGTCGCCTTCCTCCTCTGGTCACGTGATCTACCCGTTAACCAACCAGCGTCGTGCACGTAACCCCTCCTCTCCCACCCGTCAACCAATGAGTGTCGAGCCTCGCGACTACGCTTTTATCTGGGTTTGGCGAAGTGCCGAACACCTAAAGCCAAGGACGTTTCACGTTAATATAAAGAGCAAGTTAAATTGTGTAGCATCTCTTAATCTCGTCGTACACTAGTTCAGTGGCAACGAAACATTTTTATAGCGTACATTTTATTATTTATTTCTTAACTCGGTTCTGACAGCGCCTTTAGACTGTACGGTTTAGGGGTGATGGGGTTACACAGCACGAACCAAATACAAGGTGTCACAAAAAGCTTTACAGTTTTTTTTCTTTTTTTTTACCGCAAAAATAAACTAGGCATCGCCGAACGCTCATTTGCCGCCCAAACCTAGCGCTAGAGGTCACAACCGGATGCCAAAGTTTCAGCCCGATCCGATACCTTATTCAAAAGTTATTAGTGGTTTTCTGAAAAGTTCAATTGGAAAATGGCGGCCGACGAAGTTTTCGAATACATGGGGCTCTATGGATCCAGAAACCGAAAACGGGCAAAAATGGGCTTCATTTTTCCATTGAATTTTTCCGAAAACCACTTATAACTTTTGAATAAGGTATCGAATCGAGCTGAAACTTTGGCACCTGGTTGGGACCTCTAGCGCTACCTTTCGGCGGAGAATGAGCGTTCGGCAATACCTAGTTTATTCTTGCGGTAAAAACAAAACAACAAAAAAACTTTAAACTTTTTTTTTGTGACACTTTGTATATCGCTTTCATCAACAGTTACAAAAGATTCCCGAGCGACAGGTCAGCGCGACTATTTATGTCACATAAAACAACCAGTTATATGCCTCACGTTCAGACATATTCAAAATAACCGTTGCCTGGCGTCGGCAAATAACTTCAGCACCTGTTAAAAAAAAATTACCGAGAGTTTTGAACAGGTGCTTGGAGTCATCTGCATTCGCGAGGGGGGGGAGGGGGGGGGCTATCATTTCCCGGTGTGCGGCACCTGACGCATGGACTGCGATGGAACGCTCGTATGCGGTAAGTGGTATCACCTATCTGTGTTTGGCGATTTGTGTTTGTCCTTTGTCCCCTCCCTGTTCCGCTTCTCCGAGGGATTATTGCCGCTACTCCTGCCCAGCTAGCCTGCACCGTTGCATTAATTGCATATTCTTCAAAAGGAAGTTTTTGCAGACCTTTCCGATTCCTACGATAACGATACCCGGTAACGATACGATGTATGCGCAAGGGCGTTAGCGGAGCACCGGGTATCGTTGTCGGAACTATCGGAACGATCTAATAAACCTCTTTAAGTCGTCGTCTCATTCAGGAGACCGGTTTTAGTCAATTCAATTCAATTCATCAAAATTGAAAATAATCACAGATCACACTGCACAAACGTATCTGGATCCGTAGCCTACTTGGCTAGTCTTGGTCGCTGACAACTTAAGAGATGCGGGGTGTGGCCACTCCCGAGCGCATTATTATCGTTTAGCAGCCATTGAGATTGTGGCGGTAGCCAATTAGAACGCGGTAGAACGAATCACCGAGTGACTATAGTGACGCTTAGCGGGTAAAACGGTGCACGGCTCATTATTACGCTTCACAAAGATTACTCCTATAGTGTAGCACTTATCTTATATGAGGTTGTCACTAGAATCAGTTATCTTAACCCAACACCGGTAAGAAAGCGTGCAGCGGAACACAAGGATAGAACCTTTATTCGATAGTCCGTCAAGCAACATTGGCAATCGCCATTTTAGGGGCACGAAACGTGTGATTGGCTACGATTCCTCGCCGTACCCTGACGCCGCATTCGTGTCCAATACATTCCCAAAGTACTCGCCCCAACAATGGCGGACTCCTATAATTGGAGCTGCAGCTAATCAATGGCGTGCATTTCTGGAAAAAAAGGTCTATTACTATTCAAATTTGCGCCGAAATCAGTCGTGTCGTCGTCGGGGCCAAATTTATACCACTCAAATAGCGATTGGCCTTATTTTTCTTTTTTTTTTACGCATCTATTACGGGTGTATTTTGCTCAGGACTTAATAATTTAATAGTGAGGCGGAGTCCTGTATGGATCAGAGCCGTATTTGAAAGCTTCTGCTCCCTAGGTTTGATGCTTCCTATGATTCTTGATTTGATATTCGCTCGTATGATGCGCTTCGTTCCACCTGGACGCAGCAGACGTCACGAGCAGGTGGGACCAGTCATACATATTTAAAAAACGCAACCTCATCACGATCGTCTTGTTTCTGCACGAGTTCTATTATGGCTATAAACATCATGGGAAGGGAAGTGCCAGTGACTTGCGTTTTTATTCTGCGGGTTCGTAGTTCTATATGAACGTGCCTTTGATTGTGCTTGAAAGTACGAAGAAGATAGGTATAGGCAAACTCAACAAATGTTGTTCATTTGAAGTTTGCTGTTTTCACCGAATTATAAACTCGATGCACTCTTATCAGCCACTATGCGAACTCACGTTAGTGTCTTTGATGTAGCGCCTTTCATCTATAGTTGGTGACAGGTCAAGAACGAAGTGGAAGCTCCTCCCACCTCTTTCCACTTTAGGAGAGTGAACGTTGAAGAGGAGGCGACCTCCTCTCTACCGTTCGCTCCGCTGAAGCGGAAAGGGGTGGGAGAAGCTTCACTTCGTTCTTGACCTGTCACCGACCATAGTTTCATCACTGCTGGAGATTCTATTAACGCAACATCTTATTCGACCTCATTCTGACTATTATCGGAAAATGTAGTTGGCAGTTAAAATTACTTGCCATTACTAGAGTATTTTTATTCACGTGATCTAATTAGCGAATATCTGGTTGTCAGATGACTAAATTAAGGCTAGCTCTTTTAGTTACGCAAAAGCTTTTGGTCACGCACAAGATGCAAAACACGCTTCCCTGGGGACATTTTTACGCGTCCCTGATTTGGCGTGAAACAAAATGCTGCATGGTCAATCAATTGGAGCTGAATTCTTATAACAATGGCAGGGCTAGCACAGGGGGCGGGGGGCGTCTTCTGTAGATTGTAACCCTCCATTTAAGAGGGTAAAAGCGCGAACTGAAACAGGGACGAAACAAGAAACATGTACTACAAGGAAAGGTGGCTCTCTTTGAAGTGCGTTTCGTCGGTGTTTCAGTTCGCGCTTTTAACCTTTTAAATGATATGAACCAGCTACACCCACCGAAAGTTTTATCCCACCCTCCTGGAGGCCCTTGCTGCCTTCTATTGCTTTTTGGTTTCGCGTGTACGCTCTAAGCAACCGAGAGACCTTAGTGGTATCGACGGTGAGAAGCTCACACTGGAACCGGAGCAATAGCAAGACCTCCTTGTGGCGCTAATTTTCTCAGAGAGCTTAGTGTAGCCTACGCGCATGGTAACTGGCAATATCTTGAGAGCGGTTCACGCTAAGATGCACCTCTGCCTACTAAGCCACAAACTACGATACGGAGCAATGGCATTCTTGCCCGCCACCGACCTGTTCGACGAGCTGCAGTCACTCCAGCAGCATAGGTGCCGCATCGTCACGGGATATCCATTCATCAACAGCAGAACCAGCCCTCCCAATCCTAGATTGCGTTCCGCCGCTGCAACTCGCCCTAGACCGCACGTGTGGCCGCTGCTAAAAAGGGCGCAGAAATACCAGAGGTTCCTGACACGGAACGTACACACTAGCACCACTGCATCTGTCCTAGCTAGTCGAAGGCACTCGCCCTCCAGCCATGGCAACTGTTCCCAAGGTCAGCAGGGTGCCTGCCCTCCCCTCTTTTGGCCCGCACTGGAGCGATCGTAATTCTTGCAGAAGCCACCGCATTTGAAGCCAGGGAGAAAAGCAACTCGATCTTTTTAAAGTGCAACGAACTTCGCCACCGGCTCTAGCAGGAGTGTAAAGAACCAGTGTCAGTCGCCCTTTCGTGAAGGTGAGGGCTGAGCCGACTAATAAGTTGCTACTTCAACTGGAGAGATGCTTATGAGATGCGATGCGAATGGGCCAAGTTTTGCGACTCAGCTCTTCACGTGGGAAACATTGACTTCCCCAACTTCGTGTAATGCGGTGTTTCAGAAAACCACTAACCATTTCCTCGTGTCATTCCTGAACGTTCTCGACAAAACGCTTTAAACACTCATAGCATCAGGCTTACGACCCCACCCGAGAAAATGCAGGGCGAAGGTTCACTTCCTACTCAGGAGTCGGCACTATGCCAGAGGATCTTTAGAAAGCTGGAATCATATTTAATATTCGTGATGAGGAGCATTTTATGAAAACCTTAACCTAAATTAACGTCACCTTGTCATAATTCACCTGTACTAAGTTCTCAAGATTAGTCAATGAAATTTGACCAAGAAAGCAATTGATCTTCTCTCTAAAACGTAGGGTATAGTAGGCTTCAGTGTTTTCATTTCATTGCCACTCGGGGTAGTGTTGTGTCATTTTGTCCAGAAAGGTAGTATAATCAATTTTCGGTGAAATTCTCTAACTAGCTTGCTAGCTGGTCCTTGCTGATCTGAGATCCTCAACTCTTATTTTTGTTAAAACAGATTTTTAAACAAAAACAATTTTACATATTTTCGTCGTTTTTTTACTGTTTAAAATAAGGACAGCCAACTTGAGATATAAGAGATAAGCGTTTTAGGAAGTGCCAGCAGTTTACCCCATGCCGCAGTCACAGATTAAACAACGTTCCATTCTTCCCGCTTTCATCGGCGAGCCATAATAATTGGAATGGGGAACTTTTATTTCTGACCAGTTCCGCGTAAAGTCGACATGGCTAGGGTTAGCCAACACTCGAACAATGTGTCGACGATGAAGTGTCCACGAGGCACCCAACGAACTCACGTCGAACACCGCGATACCCCAAGAGCTTATGTGGTGCAGCAAGAGCAACATGGAGTGGCGGTAGCGATTCTGGAAAAACAAATGTCTTAGCTGTGCGAGTGTGGCAGCACCACATGAAAAATACAAAAAGCGAAGCTGCCCTGTCGAGCGGCAAGCACGCGCGCAAACGTTGGATGGTGCATGTGTTCACGGATGTAGCTATTATTGCCTGGATGATAAATCAGCCAGGTAATTGTAGCCTCCGCCTTCGCACACCCCAACAGGAACAAAGGTTTTAAACATGTTGTATTTAAAATGATTTAGAATGGCTAGTGCGTTTTTCTACAGTGTATATATATATATATATATATATATATATATATATATATATATATATATATATATATATATATATATATATATATATATATATATATATAACATTACAAAACTCTGCTGGAATTGCCACTACTGTCAGCCATTATTTATTGAGCGTTTATGTTTCTCGTAAACTAATATAGGACGAGATAAAAACAACTCGTAGCCATAGAGTTAATATAATGATCTAGAGGGAAATGTCCCATGCATTTGGACGATTTGGACCGCTTCTGAACGGCGAGGCATAGACGCAGATATCGGCGGTCCAAGTAGTCCCAGATGGTAGTCCCGATAGGTCTATATCGCTGGCGACGCTTTAATGTACGCAAAAGAAGCACCAAAAATCATCTGTGAAGTCTGGACCTTATTTCGTTTCTAGTTTACGTTGCAGGAAAACACCAGAATCGCGCATTGTATAAAAATAAAAAACGTTCACAGGCGCTCGAACTTCAACTCGTCGCGGCAAAACGAACACGCCCCACCTTTCTTCTGCTTTCTTTCCTGGTTCTTATGTCGCTCTCCTTCTCGTTCTTTCTCTCGGAATCACCAATATCAGCAACCAGGATTTGCCATGTTCTGCTCCCGTCTTTATCCCCCTACTCGTGCAACCCAAGTTTAATGCTCATGTTAAAAAAAAATATATATATATATATAGATATAGATATATAGATATATGTATGTGTGTATTGTGTGTGTTTCCATTTTGTGAGGTCAAAAGAAGGGATCGGGGCGAAATACTGTACGAAGCACTGAAAAATGAAAATGCATGGACATTGGAACATTGCAGCAACAATGATGATCAGAGTATTGAATCATCAACTTACAGACTTTTACTATTGTTCAGGAAAGCATGCAATTGTTCATATCAAAGAAGGTATCTCGTAAAAGTAACTATACCCCCTGGTTTTACGAGAAACTAAGACATTACTTAACGGTGCCCTGCAATCCTGTTTAAGCGCCTGCCTTTTCTGCGGTTTCCACATCCCTTGTGGGTCGGGCAACCAGTGGGCACGGAGAGAGTAACTACAGGGTGTCACAAAATAAAATTTACACGGTCTTTTTTACCCGCAAAATTAAACTAGGCTTCGCCGAACGCTCATTCTCACGCCCAAAGGTAGCGCTAGAGGTCACAATCAGATGCCAAAATTTCAGCCCAATCCGATAACTTAATCAAAAGTTATAAGTGATTTTCTGAAAATTTCAATGGGAAAATGGAGCCCATTTTTGCCCGTTTTCGGTTTCTGGTGCTATAGAGCCCCATGTGTTCGAAAACTCCGTCGGCCGCCATTTTTCCATTGGAATTTTCAGAAAATCACTTATAACTTTTGATTAAGCTATCGGATCGGGCTGAAACTTTGGCATCTGGTTGTGACCTCTAGCGCTACCTTTGGGCGGAGAATGACGTTCGGCGATGCCTAGTTTATTTTTGCGGTAAAGAAGACCGCGTAAATTTTCTTTTGTGACACCCTGTAAATATCGGCGCGTTATATTGTAACCGGACGACGCGTCAGCCTTTTTCACATACGGGGGCGTCCCGTGGTACCGAACGCGCGCGGCATGGGACGACATCGTGACATTGTCGGTCCTGGCCAGCTCCTGCCTTAAGTTATGACTAATCAGAGCCGCTAAAAGCTTTCTTTTTTGTCGAAATGCAAATTATAAGTATCGCGAACCGTTTCAATTATTTATAAATTATCAGCATTTCGTAATATTGACATTAAGAAATAGACTATTTTTATATGGACATTTGGTTACAATGTTCTCAAGATATGAGATTAGTAACAGGCCCGTCAAATAAAGTCTGACACTCATATTCCGTAAAATTTGCCAAACGAATGAAAGGGCGCAAAAGAAGCGATCTTTGGAATGTTTGGCTATACTTCGATCTCACCCTACGATGAACTAAAGGCAAAAGCTACGGACCGCCAGATCCAATCACGAGCCACTTAGAAATTGCGCGGTATTTCGCTTCGATGCACGTATCGGTGCCCGCGTCTCGGGTCACTGATGAGGGGACGGGTGGACAGTGGTTCGAATCGAAGAGCACTGAGTGACTCAACAATTCTACATCGCGAAGAAAGCCACCCACGACATATAGGCTCTTTGCAGCGTCGAAGCTATAGAAATGATGCGGCGCTTTCGGATTCGAGCATTATTCGCGCACCCTTAACCAATGTTAAGCCTCTCATAGGATAGCGTGGAACGTGATTGGACCTGGCGGCCCGTGGCTTTGGCCTTTAGTCCATCGTAGGATGAGACAAAGTATAAAATCGAATGTCAGGCGCCCCCCCCCCCCCCCGCCCCCCATGACCTAGAAAGCTCTTTACTGGTTTGAACCGATGCGCTTTTTGTAGATTTTTGGCGTTAGCGGCTACTGAATGTAAATTCCTCTTCGCTGTCGACAATGCTGCCCTCGGGTGATTTTCATGCAGGCGGGCGGATTCTTTCGGCGTCACATATTTTGAACCCAGGCACTCTCAAGCACTCCTTGTGAGTTTCTTACGAGGGGAGTCTCTACCTTTGTGTTGAAGTGAGTTAGTTGAATTGAACTGGTTGCTTCTATAAAATCATTTAAGCAATTTAAAGTTTTTGAGAAATGGGACCAAGCACGGTATACATTAAACGTTTGTTCCCTATCTTGTCCACTATTTCCCTCATATAATCGAAAAGTAACTGTTTTCGATTTGTTATAAATACAAAATACAATTCTTTCAGGAAACGCATGGGGCTGTTTACGCTGAGCACCTTCTTTCCGATCCTAAATGCACGATCATATATAAACTTACCAGGTACTTCTTATTGCGAATGCTCCGCCAGTACTAGTAGGCAAACCTGAGTAAGTTACTAGCCTTTGGACCCTCGTGCTGTCTTAGAGTCATATACGAGTATGTACTCAATGTGCGTGATCGCTAACACTGATTCCTTTGCCCTTGTAGCCTCTTCACGCGTAGCCGGTACGCCGACGGTAAAAAACAGTCACAACGTGTTACAAAATTAACCACAAAAGTTGTACACACAACTATGTAACGTAATTACGCGGTAAATATAAATATGAGAAGACAGTTTGCGGAGTAAAGCAAGAAACGCAGTGAAACACAACGAAAAACACGAACTCAACGCATCCCCCAACCCGCGGAAGGGAGAGCGGAGCGACGAGTTAAGGCCCATACGCACATTCGCGTTTGAACGCGTTTGAGTGCGTTGCGGCGTCCTTGCGGCCAGGAGCGGTCGCTTGCGGGGCGACACGCGCCTTCCCGCAACGCTTCGCAGCGCGACGCAAGCGAGTAGAGACTCGCTCAACTTTCCGAAGCGTTGCGGCGCGTTGCGGTCCGAAGCGTTGCGGTGACCAATCAGAAGCCGAGAGAGGACAGGAGGGTGACGTGTTCGCTCGCGCCACTCGGCCGACTCGGCGAGACGTATCCGGTTCTGCGCTCGCAGAACTTGCTTTTCCGTTTTTGGGGAGCGGTGGGGAGTGTACTTCCAAGGCTGCGATGGTTCAAGCTTGACAAAACGTCGGGAAGCCAGCGAGATTGTCCCAAGATCGAACACTTCAACGCTGTGGCTATGTGCGCCGCAATGTTGCCTTGGATTTCGTTGCACTATTGGTGAGCCGCTAGCAACGATAGCGCGTTCTTATTGGCTCTTGACTGCGGTTGACTGCGTGTCAACGCAGACTGTGCGTACACGTTTGGCGCAAGCGCTCTTCGCAACGCAAAGCGTCCGCTTGCCGCTACGGAACGCACCGCGCTCAAACGCGAATGTGCGTATGGGCCTTTAAAGCAACCTAATGGCGGCCCGCATCGCCGCATCACGTGATTCCAAGATGGCAGCGCCCATGCAGTGGAAGGTGAGAAACTCGTGGCCAAAGTGCGCAACTACCTCCTCGCATCCCCACTAGGAGCGAAGGGAATGTTTCGCGAGCAGGCGAAATGAAACGCCGTGACTTGCACATGACGTCATTTCCGGCGCCCTCCAGAGAAAAGGGAAAGAAGGAGCTCCCGTCTTTTAAGGGTCCTCCTTTGTGCCTCTCGGATTTGCACAGGCGTCGGTATTCTCCTCCCAGAAGATTTTAGAAGATTAACCTGTCACTCAAAATTCTTACAAAAGCAGCTTCCTCTCCTCCTTTTACATGGTGTTCAAAAGTATGCGATGTGACGTCAGTGCATGGAGCCTATATACCATTCCACTTACGGCTCTCAGGGCGGCGCCATTTTGTTCGATCGCAGCGCCGTCTACTTTCATCCGGGCAATCCCGACGCTCCCGACCGTCCGGCATTTTTGAGCTGTACCTGCGCGCTTCAAACGTACCAGGCTGTGTCGTGAGCCAGCGGCCGCTCGAACTGTTTTGTCACTAATTTTTAAAATAAATTTATAGTTCTTTTATGCAAAGGGTGTCATATGGTAGTTCTTTTTTCTTTAACAAGAATACACGCGGCATCTTATTTCGTTTGTCTGAGACCATGGCGACCGCGTCCGCTGGATGTAGCTCCAACGTCGGGTCGGCGACACCATCGATCCATCGGACCAAAAGACCCTTCTGATAGGTGAGTTCGAAGCAAGCAAAAACCCTGCTGTGCTGCTTTGATCCCTAATTAGAGAGCGAGATTAGCCAATGGACGCGAAGTTCCTCGAGGAACTTCATTTTACACGACGGTAATGTGAACCCTAAATCTTTTCGCATTTGCTTGCCCCTTCCTTGCGTATCACTGGTTTTCTTATGGACGAAGAAAAGTTAGACCGTGACTGTTAAAGACTGCTAACCTATCGCGTGAGTTTACGAACTAATTCACGCCGTTAACGGGCCGCCGCTAATTCGTGTCGGCATAGCTACTAGCGACTTGTCGACTTGTGTTGCAAACTCTCGAGATGAGATTGCAGTTCTCAGTCGCAGGGTTTTCGGCTCTCCCGTGCCGTCAAAATATCATTAGAAGTTTTGCGTTCGAACAGCGATGACCAGAAGCTTGAAGTGTTTAGGAAAGTTTATATGTTTTCTTCCATTAAAGTATTTGAATCAACGCCCATTAATCTAGCTTCTTAACTTTTCTGCTCATTACTGTAACAACTTTTTTTATACTATTAACAGGTGGCATCGAGTACGTGCATCCAACAATGGTCAAGTGCTGGACCGACGACACCAAGCTGCGGCCGAGCATTCGCGGACAGGATATAATTTGCTACCTTCTCGAGACAAAGACCTGTGACCTGAAGGAGGCGAAGGCTTACAAAAGCCTAGACTCTTTTAACTACGTGCAAAGTGGCAAAGTGGGTGTGTAGGGGAAATGCTTGTTCACATCCCCACACCCTATCTGACATACCTAAAAGGTGAAGTGAGGCTCTCTCAGGCGGTCAACAAGAGACCACGGACCGCGTGGTTGTGTGCCAGACCATCTGGCGAGGTGCTGACTTAGGGTGCACCTGCATGGCTGGCAAAGCACGCGTTTGCAGCCATGCAGGTGCCATCATGTGGAAGGTGGAAATGGCGGTGCAGCTGGGGCTCACAGGCCTATCATGTACGGACACTGGTGCCTCGTGTAACAAGAGAACTAAGAGGAATGTTGAGCAAGCCGCAATGACCGACATCAACTTCAAGCTGGAAACAGGCACCATGCGGAAGAACAAGGACGTCTTGCCACCGAAGAGAAGCCCAGAGCCCCAACTGACGTCGACGAGGAGCTCTCAAATTTCTACAGCATGTATCCTTGCCCTCATCTTATGAGTATTTCAGGTAAGAGTACCAATCTGTAGGTCTGAATAAAAATGAAAGCAAGTTTATAAAAAAAATAACACTATTCAACACTAAGTGCTTATTTTTAGAAAAAGAAATTCAAATCCCAGTCTGAGTCGGTTTATTATGGAAGATATTTACAAGCTGACAAGATAATGTGTGCATGATCCTTCAAACCATGTGCAAGGCTAATGAACCTCAAGGGTACCTTTGACCGAGCCAGCCAGTGTTACGCAACAACTATGTTCCTTTGGTTGTCAACACCAGGTTAGCTTTCTCAATTAATATGTGTTTCTGCACCCTGAGGCTCACTCTTGTGCAGTGGAGCCCTTGCAGGTAATATTTAGCGAAGTTGACCCCACTTGCACAGAAGAACTACTCTCCTAGTTGTTATTATTTTCTTAGAAGTAAAAAGAATTCATGCCAAACATAAGGTTAGGGTGCAAACGAGCTGGTGAAGGTTGAACATTATTGAAAAAAAAACCGAGACTGGGACATTAAGGGACGGAAAACAGTCTTTTCGAGACTGCGTTGTCCGTTCCTTCATGTCCCAGTCTCCCGGTTTTAGTCAATAATGCCAAACTTGTACCTAAGCAAGTGCCTGTAAGAAAGCAATTCATTAATGTTTTGGAAATATCAGGGAGTATTGTAATGCTAATCGTATTTTAAACTAAACTATGTACAAAAGGAAATTGTTCTTGGGTTCTTAAAACTCTCAAGAGTAGACTCAAAACACTGAGAACAGATTCAATATGGGCGAGAAAGCAAATTAGACGGATGTCTAATTTGCATTGCGTCTTCCTATCAGACATAATGACGCTGGTTCTTGCTCTGCCAAAACTATATCAGTGCAGCACCACTGCTAAAATCATGCAATACTGAAATCAGCACTGGTTGCCGGTACAATGCTCATTCGCATCACAGCAGGCGGGGGAGAAGATGGTGATATGAGCAACAAAATATAAAGTGCACTGTTACACTACCCACTCGGGGCCTGCTTCTGTCGGATCTCAGTTTCGGAACATTTTGTAACTTGGTAGTGTTATGTACAAGTCATTTTTAATGATTTCAGGTACTCTTTCTACGAAACACTCAGAACATATCGTCCTGTGCAGCCTGTCCCTGCTCGCCCACCTTCTCCAGAGGGCCACCAAGCGCACACGGATGCTGAATCCCTGCCCCAACAGTTGTGCCCCCTGCTTCAAGTTCTATAGTGATTTTGTAGCGCTCTCGGAAGGTGGCATTGCAGCTCTTCAAGAACGAACAAGGCAACAGGGTGCGAGCCTTGAGTGGCACTTTGCCAGACGCCTTCGCATCACTGCCTCCAATGTCAAGCGCGTACCTAAGAGGTCGACCACAGATTGTGCTAAGGCGGTGGCATCCTTGGTAAGCCCAAGTTTTGCCGGCAACGCTGCCACGAGGCATGGTCTACTTTTTGAGCCTGTGGCACGTGCTCAGTTTATGCGTCAAACTGGACCGGCGGTGAGAGCAGCTGGAACAGTCGTGAGCTTGAACCACCCGTGGCTCTCAGCTAGCCCAGATGGTGTCATCGCAAGTACAGACGCCTTGCTTGAAATCAAATGCCCTGTTGTGCAAAACTGTAAGGAGGAAATCGCTGCAGGAAAGTCAGATGTTAAGAACAACAATGGGGAGTATGTCGTATCACCTAACGGTCAAAGCGGCTATTACAGTCAGGGGCAGTTTGCAATGTTCTGTTGCAAGAGACAGCTGACTTTTCTGTACCTGTGGTCGCCCAACAGCGATGTCATTGCCACAATCCCTTATGATGACGTGTATGTTAAGGAGAACTTAGACAGACCTCGAAGGTTTTGCTTCCGTCAGATGTTGCTTCGCCTTGCACAAATTCAGCAACAGGGAAAGCTCAAGTAGCAAGGCAATATGCACCAATCTGCGCTATGTAACCTTGAGCAAGGAGATGTATGTTGGTGTCAGTGGTATTGTTTCCTTCATGTTCAATATTGGTTTTATGTTATCTTTCAGTGTAGTTGTCACCCCAAAAGTAAAGACTGACATGTATGAAAAATGTATATGTAGACAAAAATAAAGAGTGAAGACTGTTGTAATGGAAAGAGGTGTTTGGCTGCTTTAATGAAACTTCATCCAAATACAGTGTGTGAGTCTGTGCTCGCACTGGGAGTGTGTTTGTCCCAAGCCTTCGCCAGAACATTCTAACATGAATCAACTGCAAACAACACTGTGAGCAGCCAGCATGAATAGTTGACGATAAAATGTAAAATTTCAATTTAAATGCCTCTTTAGGTGCTCCCTATGCTTCCTTGATAAGAGGAGATTTCAGATTACAAAGCCCTGCATAGACAAAGACCATACTGTCAAAATGTTTTCTTGCATTTGATAGATAGGAGCAGCTTAAAGATTCTGCAAGTCTTTATCCTGTTGATAGCGCGCTCCACATGAATTTGCACACATGCAATGCGGCGGTTCCTTGTCGCCTCCTCTTCGGTCAGCTGGTCCTTTCCTGTGAAAACAACCTCTGTATGATGCAATCTTTTGAATGCTGCAGAACTATTAATACCTTTTGTGAAGGCTGCTATGTTGATACTTTTTTCTCGAGCCTCCAAGTAGGTGTTTAGGGTGAACCCACTGTCCACCATGAACTCATCGCCTGGCAGGAGATGGTCTTCGACTCCACATGTCCTTATGATAGTCTTGTCTGATGCAAGTCCACCATAGACTTTCGACACAAACATAATCAGCCCATTTCGGGCAATTACTGTTAGAAACTTGGCAGTGTTGTTGGCTTTGAACGCACTAAATGTTTGGGCTCGCGCCATTAGTTTTCTTGGTCTCTGAAGTGTAACTTCTGAATAATCAAAAGTGCATGTGGTTCTGCCGTTGCCATTTTCCACGAAGGAACTTGGCATGCTGGCTCGCAGTCGTGAACGTGGGAGCCAGACGACAACATCTTTAATTATCTCCTCCAGACGTTTCAGGACCCTAGCAAAGATGCTCCCAACTGCTGATACACTCGTGGTGAACCTCCTAGATAGGTCTTCATACAAAAGCCCGAGACACAACCTCATCAGGGTTCGCAGTAGTCGGTCATGAATACCTAGTTGCCTAGATTTCTGTGTTGCACATACAGGTTTTGCAAGGCCCTCAAACACTTCGGCTGTGATGCCTGTGTAGAACAGACTGTCTGTTGAACTCATTTGTGAAGCAGCACCCTTGGAAGGCTCACGTGTGGTCACTTGGTGGAAGTTCCCAATGACTGCCCTGATCTTTTCTTTGTATCTGCAATCGGAGCATAAAATAATTGTGACAGAATTGGTGAACATTCTGCTTGATGTGTATTCCTAGTTCTATACCAATTTATTTGGGCACTGCCAAATTGCACTTCTTTATCCAAGAGCACTGCATTGGAAACTCGCTGCACTACAGGGGCCTACAAATGCAATGGCAAGGGCAACATGGTGCAAGATGCTGCTTCATACACGGTTTGTCTGCCATCGCAGAGGAGTGATTGCCGCAGGAGACTCGCCCAGGTGATCAAATCCCGTGGAAGGCTGGGCATGTGGCTGTAATAAAGACATGTAGTGCTCTTTAGCACGTAGAATTAGAATATTTCATGGTTGCAGTGTTTTCGTGGCTGCGCTGCTCAAGAAACAAAGTTGTTCATGGTCTAAAAACGCCATGGCAGTGACAACATGATGCAAGAGTCAGGTTCCTACCGGTTTGTCTGCCATCTCACGGGAGTGATTGCCACAGGGAGACTCGCCCAGGTGATCAAATGCCGTGGAAGGCTGGGCGCGGGGCTGTAATGAAGACATATCGTGCTATTTCGCACGTAAAATGAGAATATTTCATGGTTGCAGTGTTTTCGTGGCTGCGCTGCTCAAGAAACAAAGTTGTTCATGGTCTAAAAAGGCCATGGCAGTGACAACATGACGCGAGAGGCAGGTTCCTACCGGTTTGTCAGCCATCTCAGGGGAGTGATTGCCACAGGGAGACTCGCCCAGGTGATCAAATGCCGTGAAAGGCTGAGCATGTGGCTGTAATCAAGACATATTGCTATTTTTAGCACGTAAAATGAGAATATTTCATGGCTGCAGTGTTTTCGTGGCTGCGCTGCTCAAGAAAAACAGTTTTTGATGGTCTAGAAAGGCCATGGCAGTGACAACATGATGCGAGAGGCAGGTTCCTACCGGTTGGTCTGCCCTTTGAGTGGAGTGACTGCCGCAGGGAGACTCGCCCAGGTGATCAAATGCCGTGGAAGGCTGGGCGCGGGGCTGTAATGAAGACATATCGTGCTATTTCGCACGTAAAATGAGAATATTTTATGGTTGCAGTGTTTTCGTGGCTGCGCTGCTCAAGAAACAAAGTTGTTCATGGTCTAAAAAGGCCATGGCAGTGACAACATGACGCGAGAGGCAGGTTCCTACCGGTTTGTCAGCCATCTCAGGGGAGTGATTGCCACAGGGAGACTCGCCCAGGTGATCAAATGCCGTGAAAGGCTGAGCATGTGGCTGTAATCAAGACATATTGCTATTTTTAGCACGTAAAATGAGAATATTTCATGGCTGCAGTGTTTTCAGTGGCTGCGCTGCTCAAGAAAAACAGTTTTTGATGGTCTAGCAAAGGCCATGGCAGTGACAACATGATGCGAGAGGCAGGTTCCTACCGGTTGGTCTGCCCTTTGAGTGGAGTGACTGCCGCAGGGAGACTCGCCCAGGTGATCAAATGCCGTGGAAGGCTGGGCGTGGGGCTGTAATGAAGACATATAGTGCTAGTTAGCACGTAAAATGAGAATATTTTATGGTTGCAGTGTTTTCGTGGCTGCGCTGCTCAAGAAACAAAGTTGTTCATGGTCTAGAAAGGCCGTGGCAGTGACAACATGACGCGAGAGGCAGGTTCCTACCGGTTTGTCTGCCATCTCAGGGAGTGATTGCCACAGGGAGACTCGCCCAGGTGATCAAATGCCGTAGAAGGCTGGGCATGTGGCTGTAATCAAGACATATGTGCTCTTTTAGCACGTTAAATGAGAATATTTCATGGCTGCAGTGTTTTCGTGGCTGCGCTGCTCAAGAAAAAAGTTTTTGATGGTCTAGAAGAGCCATGGCAGTGACAAAATGATGCGAGAGTCAGGTTCCTACCGGTCGGTCTGCCCTTGGAGTGGAGTGACTGCCGCAGGGAGACTCGCCCATGTGATCAAATGCCGTGGAAGGCTGGGCGTGGGGCTGTAATGAAGACATATAGTGCTCTTTAGCACGTAAAATGAGAATATTTCATGGCTGCAGTGTTTTCGTGGCTGCGCTGCTCAAGAAACAAAGTTGTTGATGGTCTAGAAAGGCCATGGCAGTGACAACATGACGCGAGAGGCAGGTTCCTACCGGTTTGTCTGCCATCTCAGGGGAGTGATTGCCACAGGGAGACTCGCCCAGGTGATCAAATGCCGTGGAAGGCTGGGCATGTGGCTGTAATCAAGACATATAGTGCTCTTTAGCACGTAAAATGAGAATATTTCATGGCTGCAGTGTTTTTGTGGCTGCGCTGCTCAAGAAACAAAGTTGTTGATGGTCTAGAAAGGCCATGGCAGTGACAACATGATGCGAGAGGCAGGTTCCTACCGGTTGGTCTGCCCTTTCAGTGGAGTTGACTGCCACAGGGAGACTCGCCCAGGTGATCAACATGCCGTGGAAGGCTGGGCGTGGGGCTGTAATGAAGACATATAGTGCTCTTTAGCACGTCAAAATGAGAATAGTTTCATGGCTGCAGTGTTTTCGCGGCTGCGCTGCTCAAGAAACAAAGTTGTTGATGGTCTAGAAAGGCCATGGCAGTGACAACATGACGCGAGAGGCAGGTTCCTACCGGTTTGTCTGCCATCTTCAGGGAGTGATTGCCACAGGGAGACTCGCCCAGGTGATCAAATGCCGTAGAAGGCTGGGCATGTGGCTGTAATGAAGACATATAGTGCTCTTTAGCACGTAAAATGAGAATATTTCATGGCTGCAGTGTTTTCGTGGCTGCGCTGCTCAAGAAACAAAGTTGTTGATGGTCTAGAAAGGCCATGGCAGTGACAACATGATGCGAGAGGCAGGTTCCTACCGGTTGGTCTGCCATCTCAGTGGAGTGATTGCCACAGGGAGACTCGCCCAGGTGATCAAATGCCGTGGAAGGCTGGGCGTGTGGCTGTAATCAAGACATATAGTGCTCTTTAGCACGTAAAATGAGAATATTTCATGGCTGCAGTGTTTTCGTAGCTGCGCTGCTCAAGAAACAAAGTTCTTGATGGTCTAGAAAGGCCATGGCAGTGACAACATGACGCGAGAGGCAGGTTCCTACCGGTTTGTCTGCCATCTCAGGGAGTGATTGCCACAGGGAGACTCGCCCAGGTGATCAAATGCCGTGGAAGGCTGGGCATGTGGCTGTAATGAAGACATATGATGCTCTTTAGCACGTAAAATGAGAATATTTCATGGCTGCAGTGTTTTCGCTGGCTGCGCTGCTCAAGAAGCAAAGTTGTTGATGGTCCTAGAAGGGCCATGGCAGTGACAACATGATGCGAGAGGCAGGTTCCTACCGGTTGTGTCTGCGCATTTCAGCGGAGTGACTGCCACAGGGAGACTCGCCCAGGTGATCAACATGCCGTGGAAGCTCAGGGCATGTGGCTGTAATCAAGACATATAGTGCTCTTTAGCACGTAAAATGAGAATATTTGATGGCTCGCAGTGTTTTCGCGGCTGCGCTGCTCAAGAAACAAAGTTGTTGATGGTCTACGAAAGGCCATGACAGTGAAAACATGATGCGAGAGGCAGGTTCCTGCCGGTTTGTCTGCCATCTCAGCGGAGTGATTGCCACAGGGAGACTCGCCAAGGTGATCAACATGCCGTGGAAGTCTGGGCATGTGGCTGTAATCAAGACATATAGTGCTCTTTAGCACGTAAAATGAGAATATTTCATGGCTGCAGTCTTTTCTAGCTGCGCTGCTCAAGAAACAAAGTTCTTGATGGTCTAGAAAGGCCATGGCAGTGACAACATGACGCGAGAGGCAGGTTCCTACCGGTTTGTCTGCCATCTCAGGGGAGTGGTTGCCACAGGGAGACTCGCCCAGGTGATCAAATGCCGTAGAAGTCTGGGCATGTGGCTGTAATCAAGACATATAGTGCTCTTTACCACGTAAAATGAGAATATTTCATGGCTGCAGTCTTTTTCTAGCTGCGCTGCTCAAGAAACAAAGTTCTTGATGGTCTAGAAAGGCCATGGCAGTGACAACATGACGCGAGAGGCAGGTTCCTACCGGTTTGTCTGCCATCTCAGGGGAGTGATTGCCACAGGGAGACTCGCCCAGGTGATCAACATGCCGTGGAAGGCTGGGCATGTGGCTGTAATGAAGACATATAGTGCTCTTTAGCACGTAAAATGAGAATATTTCATGGCTGCAGTGTTTTCTGTGGCTGCGCTGCTCAAGAAACAAAGTTGTTGATGGTCTAGAAAGGCCATGGCAGTGACAACATGATGCGAGAGGCAGGTTCCTACCGGTTTGTCTGCCATCTCAGGGAGTGACTGCCGCAGGGAGACTCGCCCAGGTGATCAAATGCCGTGGAAGGCTGGGCGTGTGGCTGTAATCGAAGACATATAGTGCTCTTTAGCACGTAAAATGAGAATATTTCATGGCTGCAGTCTTTTCGTGGCTGCGCTGCTCAAGAAACAAAGTTGTTGATGGTCTAGAAAGGCCATGGCAGTGACAACATGATGCGAGAGGCAGGTTCCTACCGGTTTGTCTGCGCATCTCAGGGGAGTGACTGCCGCAGGGAGACTCGCCCAGGTGATCAACATGCCGTGGAAGGCTGGGCATGTGGCTGTAATGAAGACATATAGTGCTCTTTAGCCACGTAAAATGAGAATATTTCATGGCTGCAGTGTTTTCGCGGCTGCGCTGCTCAAGAAACAAAGTTGTTGATGGTCTAGAAAGGCCATGGCAGTGACAACATGATGCGAGAGGCAGGTTCCTGCCGGTTTGTCTGCCATCTCAGGGGAGTGATTGCCACAGGGAGACTCGCCCAGGTGATCAAATGCCGTAGAAGGCTGGGCATGTGGCTGTAATGAAGACATATAGTGCTCTTTAGCACGCAAAATGAGAATATTTCATGGCTGCAGTGTTTTCGTGGCTGCGCTGCTCAAGAAACAAAGTTTTGATGGTCTAGAAAGGCCATGGCAGTGACAACATGACGCGAGAGGCAGGTTCCTACCGGTTTGTCTGCCATCTCAGGAGAGTGATTGCCACAGGGAGACTCGCCCAGGTGATCAACATGCCGTGGAAGGCTGGGCGTGTGGCTGTAATGAAGACATATAGTGCTCTTTACCACGTAAAATGAGAATATTTCATGGCTGCAGTGCTTTTCGTAGCTGCGCTGCTCAAGAAACAAAGTTGTTGATGGTCTAGAAAGGCCATGGCAGTGACAACATGATGCGAGAGGCAGGTTCCTACCGGTTTGTCTGTCATTTCAGGGGAGTGGTTGCCACAGGGAGACTCGCCCAGGTGATCAAATGCCGTAGAAGGCTGGGCATGTGGCTGTAATGAAGACATATAGTGCTCTTTAGCACGTAAAATGAGAATATTTCATGGCTGCAGTGTTTTCGTAGCTGCGCTGCTCAAGAAACAAAGTTGTTGATGGTCTAGAAAGGCCATGGCAGTGACAACATGATGCGAGAGGCAGGTTCCTACCGGTTCGTCTGCCATCTCAGCGGAGTGATTGCCGCAGGAGACTCGCCCAGGTGATCAAATGCCGTGGAAGGCTGGGCATGTGGCTGTAATGAAGACATATAGTGCTCTTTAGCCATGTAAAATGAGAATATTTCATGGCTGCAGTGTTTTTGTAGCTGCGCTGCTCAAGAAACAAAGTTGTTGATGGTCTAGAAAGGCCATGGCAGTGACAACATGATGCGAGAGGCAGGTTCCTACCGGTTGGTCTGCCCTTTCAGTGGGAGTGACTGCCGCAGGGAGACTCGCCCAGGTGATCAACATGCCGTAGAAGGCTGGGCATGTGGCTGTAATCAAGACATATAGTGCTCTTTAGCACGTAAAATGAGAATATTTCATGGCTGCAGTCTTTTTCTAGCTGCGCTGCTCAAGAAACAAAGTTCTTGATGGTCTAGAAAGGCCATGGCAGTGACAACATGACGCGAGAGGCAGGTTCCTACCGGTCTGTCTGCCATCTCAGGGGAGTGATTGCCACAGGGAGACTCGCCCAGGTGATCAAATGCCGTGGAAGTCTGGGCATGTGGCTGTAACAGTGGCGTCACGGGGTCAGCGGCAGCCGGGGCGGTAGCCCGCCGCGACACCCCCTCCCCCAACCTCGCTCTCGCGTGGCCCACCGCGACTCCCCCCGCTCTCGCGTGGCCCACCGCGACACCCGCCCCCCCCGCTCTCGTGGCCCGCCGCGACACCCCCTGAGCCCTGCACCCGGGGCGGTTCGCCCCCCCCCGCCCCCCCCCCGCCCCCCCCTTGTGACGCCACTGGGCTGTAATCAAGACACATAGTGCTCTTTACCACGTAAAATGAGAATATTTCATGGCTGCACTCTTTTTCTAGCTGCGCTGCTCAAGAAACAAAGTTCTTGATGGTCTAGAACAGCCCATGGCAGTGACAACATGACGCGAGAGGCAGGTTCCTACCGGTTTGTCTGCCATCTCAGGGAAGTGATTGCCACAGGGAGACTCGCCCAGGTGATCAAATGCCGTGAAAGGCTGAGCATGTGGCTGTAATCAAGACATATTGCTATTTTTAGCACGTAAAATGAGAATATTTCATGGCTGCAGTGTTTTCGTGGCTGCGCTGCTCAAGCAAAACAGTTTTTGATGGTCTAGAAAGGCCATGGCAGTGACAACATGATGCGAGAGGCAGGTTCCTACCGGTTGGTCTGCCCTTTGAGTGGAGTGACTGCCGCAGGGAGACTCGCCTAGGTGATCAAATGCCGTGGAAGGCTGGGCGCGGGGCTGTAATGAAGACATATCGTGCTATTTCGCACGTAAAATGAGAATATTTTATGGTTGCAGTGTTTTCGTGGCTGCGCTGCTCAAGAAACAAAGTTGTTCATGGTCTAAAAAGGCCATGGCAGTGACAACATGACGCGAGAGGCAGGTTCCTACCGGTTTGTCAGCCATCTCAGGGGAGTGATTGCCACGGGGAGACTCGCCCAGGTGATCAAATGCCGTGAAAGGCTGAGCATGTGGCTGTAATCAAGACATATTGCTATTTTTAGCACGTAAAATGAGAATATTTCATGGCTGCAGTGTTTTCGTGGCTGCGCTGCTCAAGAAAAACAGTTTTTGATGGTCTAGCAAAGGCCATGGCAGTGACAACATGATGCGAGAGGCAGGTTCCTACCGGTTGGTCTGCCCTTTGAGTGGAGTGACTGCCGCAGGGAGACTCGCCCAGGTGATCAAATGCCCTGGAAGGCTGGGCGCGGGGCTGTAATGAAGACATATAGTGCTAGTTCGCACGTAAAAAAGAATATTTTATGGTTGCAGTGTTTTCGTGGCTGCGCTGCTCAAGAAACAAAGTTTTTCATGGTCTCAAAAAGGCCGTGGCAGTGACAACATGACGCGAGAAGCAGGTTCCTACCGGTTTGTCAGCCATCTCAGGGGAGTGATTGCCACAGGGAGACTCGCCCAGGTGATCAAATGCCGTGGAAGGCTGAGCATGTGACTGTAATCAAGACATATTGCTCTTTTTAGCACGTTAAATGAGAATATTTCATGGCTGCAGTGTTTTCGTGGCTGCGCTGCTCAAGAAAAAAGTTATTGATGGTCTAGAAGAGCCATGGCAGTGACAAAATGATGCGAGAGTCAGGTTCCTACCGTTCGGTCTGCCCTTGAGTGGAGTGACTGCCGCAGGAGACTCGCCCATGTGATCAAATGCCGTGGAAGGCTGGGCGTGGGGCTGTAATGAAGACATATAGTGCTATTTAGCACGTAAAATGAGAATATTTTATGGTTGCAGTGTTTTTGTGGCTGCGCCGCTCGCGCCAAATAAAGTTGTTGATGGTCTAGAAGGGCCATGGCAGTGACAACATGATGCGAGAGGCAGAGTTCCTACCGAGTTTGTCAGCCATCTCAGAGGAGTGATTGCCACAGGGAGACTCGCCCAGGTGATCAAATGCCGTAGAAGGCTGGGCATGTGGCTGTAATGAAGAGATATAGTGCTCTTTAGCACGCAAAATTAGAATATTTCATGACTGCAGTGTTTTGGTGGCTGCGGTTGCTCAAGAAGCAAAGTTGTTGATGGGCTAGAAAGGCCAAGGCAGCTGACAACATGATGCGAGAGGCAGGTTCCTTCCGGCTAGTCTGCCCTTTGAGTGGAGTGACTGCCACGGAGACTCGCCCAGGTGATCAAATGCCGTGGAAGGCTGGGCGTGGGGCTGTAATGAAGACATGGAGTGCTATTTAGCACGCCAAACGAGAATAGTTTATAGTTGCAGTGTTTTCGTGGCAGCGCTGCTCAAGAAGCAAAGTTGTTGATGGTCTAGAAGGCCATGGCAGTGACAACATGACGCGAGAGGCAGGTTTCTACCGGTTTGTCTGCCATCTTCGGGGAGTGATTGCCACAGGGAGACTCGCCCAGGTGATCAAATTCCGTAGAAGGCTGGGCATCTGGCTGTAATGAAGACATATAGTGCTCTTTAGCACGCAAAATTAGAATATTCCATGGTTGCAGTGTTTTCGTGGCTGCGATCCTCGAAGAAGCAAAGTTGTTGATGTTCCTAGAAGGGCCATGGCAGTGAAAACATGATGCGAGGAGGCAGGTTCCTACTGGTTTGTCTGCCATCTCAGGGGAGTGATTGACACAGGAGACTCGCCCAGGTGATCAAATGCCGTGGAAGTTGGGCATGTGGCTGTAATCAAGACATATAGTGCTCTTTAGCACATAAAATGAGAATATTTGATGGCTGCAGTGTTTTCGTGGCTGCGCTGCTCAAGAAACAAAGTTCTTGATGGTCTAGAAAGGCCATGGCAGTGACAACATGACGCGAGAGGCAGGTTCCTACCGGTTTGTCTGCCATCTCCCGGGGAGTGATGCCACAGGGAGACTCGCCCAGGTGATCAAATGCCGTGGAAGGCTGGGCATGTGGCTGTAATGAAGACATATAATGCTATTTAGCACGTAAAATTTGAATATTTTATGGTTGCAGTGTTTTCGTGCAGCGCTGCCTCAAGAAGCAAAGTTGTTGATGGTCTAGAAGGGCCATGGTACTGACAACATGATGCGAGAGGCAGGTTCCTACCAGTTTGTCTGCCATTTCAGGGAGTGATTGCCACAGGGAGATCTCGCCCAGGTGGTCAAATGCCGTGGAGACTCAGGGCATGTGGCAGTAATCAAGACATATAGTGCTCTTTAGCACATAAAATGAGAATATTTGATGGCTGCAGTGTTTTCGTGGCTGCGCTGCTCAAGAAAAAAGTTGTTGATGGTCACGAAATGCCATGACAGTGAAAACATGATGTGAGAGGCAGGTTCCTGCCTGTTTCTCTGCCATCTCAGCGGAGTGATTGCCATGCAGGGAGACTCGCCAAAGTCATCAAATGCCGTGGAAGTCTGAGCATGTGGCTGTAATCAAGACATATAGTGCTCTTTAGCACGTAAAATGAGAATATTTCATGGCTGCAGTCTTTTTCTAGCTGCGCTGCTCAAGAAACGAAGTTCATGATGGTCTAGAAAAGCCATGGCAGTGACAACATGACGCGAGAGGCAGGTTCCTACCAGTTTGTCTGCCATCTCAGGGGAGTGATTGCCACAGGGAGACTCACCCAGTTGATCAAATGCCGTTGAAGTCTGGGCATGTGGCTGTAATCAAGACATATAGTGCTCTTTACCACGTAAAATGAGAATATTTCATGGCTGCAGTCTTTTTCTAGCTGCGCTGCTCAAGAAACAAAGTTCTTGATGGTCTAGAAAGGCCATGGCAGTGACAAGATGACGCGAGAGGCAGGTTCCTACCAGTTTGTCTGCCATCTCAGGGGAGTGATTGCCACAGGAGACTCGCCCAGGTGATCAAATGCCATGGAAGTCTGGGCATGTGGCTGTAATCAAGACATATAGTGCTCTTTACCACGTAAAATGAGAATATTTCATGGCTGCAGTCTTTTCTAGCTGCGCTGCTCAAGAAACAAAGTTCTTGATGGTCTAGAAAGGCCATAGCAGTGACAACATGACGCGAGAGGCAGGTTCCTACCGGTTTGTCTGCCATCACAGGGGGAGTGATTGCCACAGGGAGACTCGCCCAGGTGATCAAATGCCGTGGAAGTCTGGGCATGTGGCTGTAATCAAGACATATAGTGCTCTTTACCACGTAAAATGAGAATATTTCATGGCTGCAGTCTTTTTCTAGCTGCGCTGCTCAAGAAACAAAGTTCTTGATGGTCTAGAAAGGCCATGGCAGTGACAACATGACGCGAGAGGCAGGTTCCTACCGGTTTGTCTGCCATCTCAGAGTGGTGCCACAGGGAGACTCGCCCAGGTGATCAAATGCCGTGGAAGTCTGGGCATGTGGCTGCAATCAAGACATATAGTGCTCTTTACCACGTAAAATGAGAATATTTCATGGCTGCAGTCTTTTTCTAGCTGCGCTGCTCAAGAAACAAAGTTCTTGATGGTCTAGAAAGGCCATGGCAGTGACAACATGACGCGAGAGGCAGGTTCCTACCGGTTTGTCTGCCATCACAGGGGAGTGATTGCCACAGGGAGACTCGCCCAGGTGATCAAATGCCGTGGAAGTCTGGGCATGTGGCTGTAATCAAGATATATAGTTGCGCTTTACCACGTAAAATGAGAATATTTCATGGCTGCAGTCTTTTTCTAGCTGCGCTGCTCAAGAAACAAAGTTCTTGATGGTCTAGAAAGGCTATGGCAGTGACAACATGACGCGAGAGGCAGGTTCCTACCGGTTTGTCTGCCATCTCAGGGTGATTGCCACAGGGAGACTGGCCCAGGTGATCAAATGCCGTGGAAGTCTGGGCATGTGGCTGTAATCAAGACATATAGTGCTCTTTACCACGTAAAATGAGAATATTTCATGGCTGCAGTCTTTTTCTTAGCTGCGCTGCTCAAGAAACAAAGTTCTTGATGGTCTAGAAAGGCCATGGCAGTGACAGACATGACGCGAGAGGCAGGTTCCTACCGGTTTGTCTGCCATCTCAGGGAGTGATTGCCACTGGAAGACTCGCCCAGGTGATCAAATGCCGTGGAAGTCTGGGCATGTGGCTGTAATCAAGACATATAGTGCTCTTTACCACGTAAAATGAGAATATTTCATGGCTGCAGTCTTTTTTCTTAGCTGCGAGGCCACTCAAGAAACAAAGTTCTTGATGGTCTTAGAAAAGGCCATGGCAGTGACAACATGACGCGAGAGGCGGGTTCCTACCGGTTTGTCTGCCATCTCAGGGGAGTGATTGCCACAGGGAGACTCGCCCGGGTAATCCAATGCCGTGGAAGTCTGGGCATGTGGCTGTAATCAGAGACCTGCATAGTGCTCTTTACCACGTAAAATGAGAATATTTCATGGCTGCAGTCTTTTTCTGGCTGCGCTGCTCCGCAGAAACAAAGTTCTTGATGGTCTAGAAAGGCCATGGCAGTGACAACATGACGCGAGAGGAAGGCAGGTTCCTACCGGTTTGTCTGCCATCTCCAGGGGAGGTGATTGCCAACAGTGGAGACTCGCCCAGGTGATCAAACGCCGCTGGAAGTCTGGGCATGTGGCTGTAATCAAGACATATAGTGCTCTTTACCACGTAAAATGAGAGATATTTCATGGCTGCAGTCTTTCTCAGCTGCGCTGCCTACAAACACAAAGTTCTTGATGGCCCAGAAAGGCCATGGCAGTGACAACATGACGCGAGAGTGCAGGTTCCTACCGGTCTGTCCTGCCATCTCCGGCGGAGTGGTTGCCACAGGGAGGCTCGCCCGGGTGATCAAATGCCGTGGAGAGTCTGGGCATGTGGCTGTAACGGTGGCGTCACGGGGGTCAGCGGCAGCCGGGCGGCAGCCTGCCGCGACACCCCCCTCCCCAGCCTCCGCTCCTCTCAGCGTGGCCCACCGCGACCCCCCCCCCCCCCCCCCCCCCCCCCCCCGCCTCGCGCGCATCGCCGCGACACTCCCGCCCGCCCCCCCCCCCCCGCCTGTGGCCCGCCGCGACACCCCCTGAGCCCTGCTACTCCGGGGCGGTTCGCCCGCCCCCGCCCCCCCCCCGCCCCCCCTTGGCGACGCCACTGGCCGTAATCAAGACACATAGTGCTCTTTACCACGTAAAATGAGAATATTTCTATGGCTGCACTCTTTTCTGAAGCTGCGCTGCTCAAGAAACAAAGTTCTTGCATGCGTTCTAGACAGCCACGCGCAGTGACAATGACGACGCGCGAGGCAGGTTCCTACCGGTTTGTCTGCCATCTCAGGGGAGTGATTGCCACAGGGAGACTCGCCCAGGTGATCAAATGCCGTGGAAGTCTGGGCATGTGGCTGTAATCAAGACATATAGTGCTCTTACCACGTAAAATGAGAATATTTCATGGCTGCAGTCTTTTTCTAGCTGCGCTGCTCAAGAAACAAAGTTCTTGATGGTCTAGACAGGCCATGGCAGTGACAACATGACGCGAGAGGCAGGTTCCTACCGGTTTGTCTGCCATCTCAGGGAGTGATTGCCGCAGGGAGACTCGCCCAGGTGATCAAATGCCGTGGAAGTCTGGGCATGTGGCTGTAATCAAGACATATAGTGCTCTCACCGCGTAAAATGAGAAGTATTTCATGGCTGCGGTCTTTTTCTGGCGCTGCGCTGCTCAAGAAACAAAGTTCTTGATGGCCCCGACAGTCTCCATGGCAGAGTGATCAACATGACGCGAGAGGCAGGTTCCACACCTGGTTTGTCATGCCATGCCTCTCGGGAGTGGTTTGCCACAGGGAGACTCGCCCAGGTGATCAAGTGCCGTGGAAGTCTGGGCATGTGGCTGTAATCAAGACATATAGTGCTCTTCTGCCACGTAAAATGAGAATATTTCATGGCTGCAGTCTTTTTTCTAGCTGCGCTGCTCAAGAAACAAAGTTCTTTGATAGCTAGGCGGCCCATGGCAGTGACAACATGACGCGGAGAGGCAGGTTCCCTGCCGGTTTGTCTGCCATCTCAGGGGAGTGATTGCCACAGGGGAGACTCGCCCAGGTGATCAAATGCCGTGGAAGTCTCGGGCATGTGGCTGTGGACGGAGATGACATATAGTGCTCTTTTAGCACGTAAAATGAGAATATTTCATGGCTGCAGTCTTTTTCTAGCTGTCGCTGCTCCAGAAACAAAGTTCTTGATGGTCTAGACAGAGCCATGGCAGTGACAACACGACGCGAGAGGCAGGGTCCTACCGGGTTTGTCATGCCACCTCAGGAGTGATTGCCACAGGGAGACTCGCCCAGGTGATCAAATGCCGTGGAAGTCTGGGCATGTGGGCTGTGACCAAGACATATAGTGGTCTTTACCACGTGCAAATGAGAATATTTCCATGGCTGCAGTCTTTTTCTCAGGCTGCGCTGCCTCAGAGACAAAGTTCTTGATTGGTCTAGTACAAGCCCATAACAGTGCACAACTTATGACGCGAGAGGCAGGGTTCCTACCGGTTTGTCTGCCATCTCCGGGGAGTGGTTGCCACAGGGAGACTCGCCCAGTGGGATCAAATGCCGTGGAAGTCTGGGCATGTGGCTCCAATGAAGACGCCTGGTGCTCTTTAGCACGTAAAATGCGTAAGTCTTTCGCATGGCTGCAGTCTTTTTCTGCTGCGCTGCTCCAAGAGAAACGCAGTTCTTGATGGTTCTAGACAGCCCCGTGGCAGTGACAACATGACGCGACAGGCGGAGGTTCCTACCGGTTTGTCTGCCATCTCCAGGGGAGTGGTTGCCTACAGGGAGACTCGCCCAGGTGATCAAATGCCGTGGAACGCCGGGCATGTGGCTGTAATGAAGACATATAGTGCTCTTTTAGCACGTAAAATGAGAATATTTCATGGTTGCAGTGAGTTCGTGGCTGCGCTGCTCAAGAAGCTGGGGTTGCTGAAGGTCTAAAAAGCCATGGCAGTGACAACATGATGCGAGGAGGCAGGCTCCCTGCAAACGGCTTTGTCTGCCATCTCAGGGGAGCGACCTTGCCGCAGGACACTCGCCCAGGTGATCAAAATGCCGTGGAAGTCTGGGCGTGATGGCTGTAATCAAGACATATAGTGCGCTTTACCACGTAAAATGAGAATATTTCGCGGCTGCGGTCTTTTTCTGGCTGCGCTGCTCGAGCAAACGCAGTTCTTGACTGGTCTGGCGTTAAGGCCATGGCATGTGACAACGACGCGCGCGAGAGGCAGGTTCCTACCGGTCTGTCTGCCATCTCTGGGGGAGTGCGTTGCCACAGGGAGACTCGCCCAGGTGATCAAATGCCGTGGAAGTCTCTGTGCAGCGTGGCCGTAACCCAGTCCCGGCGTCACGAGGGTCAGCGGCAGCCGGCGGCATTGCCCGCCGCGGCACCCCCCTCCCCCGAAATCGCTCGCGGCTCCCCACGGCCCACCGCGACCCCCCCCCGCTCTCGCGTGGCCCCACCGCGACACCCCGCCCCCCCCCCCCCCGCTCTCCGTGGCCCGCCGCGACACCCCCTGAGCTCCCGTGCGCCCGGGGCGGTTCGCCGCCCCCCCCCCGCCCCCCCCCTTGTGACGCCACTCGAGGCTGTAATCAAGACAGGCATAGTGCTCTACACTACGTAAAATGAGAATATTTCATGGCTGCACTCTTTTTCTAGCTGCGCTGCTCAAGAAACAAAAGTTCTTGATGGTCTAGACAGCCCATGGCAGTGACAATACGACGCGAGAGGCAGGTTCCTACCGGTTTGTCTGCCATCTCAGGGAAGTGATTGCCACAGGGAGACTCGCCCAGGTGATCAAATGCCGCGAAAGGCTGGAGCATGTGGCTGTAATCAAGACATATTGCTATTTTTAGCACGTAAAATGAGAATATTTCATGGCTGCAGTGTGTTTCTGTGCGCTGCGCTGCTCAAGAAAAACAGTTTTGGATGGTCTCGAAAGCGCCATCGCGACAGTGAGCAACACGACGCGTGACAGGCAGGTTCCTACCGGTTGGTCTGCCCCTTGAGTGGAGTGACTGGCGCCGCAGGGAGACTTCCGCCCAGGTGATCAAATGCCGTGGAAGGCTGGGCGCGGGGCTGTAATGAAGACATATCGTGCTATTTCTGCACGTAAAATGAGAGCATTTTATGGTTGCAGTGTTTTCTGCGGCTGCGCTGCTCAAGAAAACAAAGTTGTTCATGGTCTAAAAAAGGCGCAGCATGCGACAACATGACGCGAGAGGCAGGTCTCCTACCGGTTTGTCAGCCATCTCAGGGGAGTGATTGCCACAGGGAGACTCGCCCAGGTGATCAAATGCCGTGAAAGGCTGAGCATGTGGCTGTAATCAAGACATATTGCTATTTTTAGCACGTAAAATGAGAATATTTCATGGCTGCGGTGTTTTCTGCGGGCTGCGCTGCTCAAGAAAAACAGTTCTTGGATGGTCTCAGCAAAGGCCATGGCAGTGACAACATGATGCGAGAGGCAGGGTTCCTACCGGCTGGTCTGCCCTTTGAGTGGAGTGACTGCCGCGGTGGACAGACTCGCCCAGGTGATCAAATGCCCTGGAAGGCTGGGCGCGGGGCTGTAACGAAGACATATAGTGCTAGCCTCGCACGTAAAAAAAGAATATTTTATGGGCTGCAGTGTTTTCTGGGTGGCTGCGCTGCTCAAGAAACAAAGTTTTTCATGGTCTCAAAAGGCCGTGGCAGTGACAACATGACGCGAGAAGCAGGTTCCTACCGGTTTGTCAGCCATCTCAGGGGAGTGATTGCCACAGGGAGACTCGCCCAGGTGATCAAATGCCGTGGAAGGCTGAGCATGTGACTGTAATCAAGACATATTGCTCTTTTTAGCACGTTAAATGAGAATATTTCATGGCTGCAGTGTATGCGCTGGCTGCGCTGCTCAAGAAAAAGTTATTGATGGCCCAGAAGAGCCATGGCGCAGTGACAAAATGATGCGAGAGTCAGGTTCCTACCGTTCGGTCTGCCCTTGGAGTGGAGTGACTGCCGCAGTGGAGACTTCAGCTCCATGTGATCAAATGCCGTGGAAGGCTGGGCGTGGGGCTGTAATGGAAGACATATAGTGCTATTTAGCACGTAAAATGAGAATATTTTATGGTTGCAGTGTTTTGTGGCTGCGCCGCCTCAACAAATAAAGTTGTTGATGGTCTAGAAGGGCCATGGCAGTGACAACATGATGCGAGAGGCAGGTTCCTACCGGTTTGTCAGCCATCTCAGAGGAGTGATTGCCTACAGGGAGACTCGCCCAGGTGATCAAATGCCGTAGAAGGCTGGGCATGTGGCTGTAATGAAGAGATAGTAGTGCTCTTTTAGCACGCAAAATTAGAATATTTCATGACTGCAGTGTTTTGAGTGGCATGGCTGCTACGCGAAGCAAAAGTTGCTGGATGGGCCAGGAAAGGCCAAGGCAGCGACAACATGATGCGAGAGGCAGGTTCCTTCCGGCTAGTCTCCCCTTTGAGTGGAGTGGACTGCCACAGGGAGACTCGCCCAGGTGATCAAATGCCGTGGAAGGCTGGGCGTGGGGCTGTAATGAAGACATGGAGTGCTATTTAGCACGCCAAACGAGAATAGTTTATAGTTGCAGTGTTTTCGCGGCAGCGCTGCTCAAGAAGCAAAGTTGTTGATGGTCTAGAAGTGTAGCCATGGCACTGACAAGCTATGACGGACGAGAGGCAGGGTTCTCTACCGGCTTGTCTGCCATCTTCGGGGAGTGATTGCCACAGGGAGACTCGCCCGTGGTGGTCGAATGCCGTAGAAGGCTCAGGGCATCTGGCAGTAATCAAGACATGAGTAAGTGCTCTTTAGCACGCAAACATGAGAATATTCCATGGCCGCAGTGTTTTCGAAAGGCTGCGCTCCTCAAGAAGCAAAGTAGTCGATGGTCTACGAAGGGCCATGGCAGTGAAAACATGATGCGGAGAGGCAGGTTCCTGCCTGGTTTGTCTCTGCCATCTCAGCGGAGTGATTGGGGCTACAGGGAGACTCGCCCAGGTCATCAAATGCCGTGGCAGTCTGGCGCATGTGGCTGTAATCAAGACATATAGTGCTCTTTTGGCACACAAAATGAGAATATTTCATGGCTGCGGTGCTTTTCGCAGCTGCGCTGCTCACAGATGACGAAGTTCATGATGGTCCAGAAAGGCCATGGCAGCATGGCCATGACGCGAGAGGCAGGTTCCTACCAGTTTGTCTGCCATCTCCGGGGAGTGATTGCCACAGGGAGACTCGCCCAGGTGATCAAATGCCGTGGAAGGCTGGGCATGTGGCTGTAATGAAGACATATAATGCTATTTAGCACGTAAAATTTGAATATTTTATGGCTGCAGTCTTTTCGTGGCAGCGCTGCTCAAGAAGCAAAGTTGTTGATGGTCTAGAAGGGCCATGGTACTGACAAGCATGATGCGAGAGGGTGGTTCCTACCGGTTTGTCTGCCATTTCAGGGGAGTGATTGCCACAGGGAGACTCGCCCAGGTGGTCAAATGCCGTGGAAGCTCAGGGCATGTGGCAGTAATCAAGACATATAGTGCTCTTTAGCACGTAAAATGAGAATATTTTGATGGCTGCAGTGTTTTCGGTGGCTGCGCTGCTCAAGAAACAAAGTTGTTGATGGTCACGAAAGGCCATGACAGCAGACAACATGATGTGAGAGGCAGGGTTCCTGCCTGGTTTGCTCTGCCATCTCAGCGGAGTGATTGCCTACAGGGAGACTCGCCCAGGTCATCAAATGCCGTGGAAGTCTGGGCATGTGGCTGTAATCAAGACATATAGTGCTCTTTAGCACGTAAAATGAGAATATTTCATGGCTGCAGTCTTTTCTGTGGCTGCGCTGCTCAAGAAACAAAGTTCTTGATGGTCTAGAAATGCCATGGCAGTGACAACATGACGCGAGAGGCAGGTTCCTACCGGTTTGTCTGCCATCTCAGGGGAGTGATTGCCACAGGGAGACTCGCCCAGGTGATCAAATGCCGTGGAAGTCTGGGCATGTGGCTGTAATCAAGACATATAGTGCTCTTTACCACGTAAAATGAGAATATTTCATGGCTGCAGTCTTTTCTAGCTGCGCTGCTCAAGAAACAAAGTTCTTGATGGTCTAGAAAGGCCATGGCAGTGACAAGATGACGCGAGAGGCAGGTTCCTACCGGTTTGTCTGCCATCTCAGGGGAGTGATTGCCACAGGGAGACTCGCCCAGGTGATCAAATGCCATGGAAGTCTGGGCATGTGGCTGTAATCAAGACATATAGTGCTCTTTACCACGTAAAATGAGAATATTTCATGGCTGCAGTCTTTTTCTAGCTGCGCTGCTCAAGAAACAAAGTTCTTGATGGTCTAGAAAGGCCATGGCAGTGACAACATGACGCGAGAGGCAGGTTCCTACCGGTTTGTCTGCCATCTCAGGGGAGTGATTGCCACAGGGAGACTCGCCCAGGTGATCAAATGCCGTGGAAGTCTGGGCATGTGGCTGTAATCAAGACATATAGTGCTCTTTACCACGTAAAATGAGAATATTTCATGGCTGCAGTCTTTTTCGTGGCTGCGCTGCTCAAGAAACAAAGTTCTTGATGGTCTAGAAAGGCCATGGCAGTGACAACATGACGCGAGAGGCAGGTTCCTACCGGTTTGTCTGCCATCTCAGGGAGTGATTGCCACAGGGAGACTCGCCCAGGTGATCAAATGCCGTGGAAGTCTGGGCATGTGGCTGTAATCAAGACATATAGTGCTCTTTACCACGTAAAATGAGAATATTTCATGGCTGCAGTCTTTTCGTAGCTGCGCTGCTCAAGAAACAAAGTTCTTGATGGTCTAGAAAGGCCATGGCAGTGACAACATGACGCGAGAGGCAGGTTCCTACCGGTTTGTCTGCCATCTCGGGGGAGTGATTGCCACAGGGAGACTCGCCCAGGTGATCAAATGCCGTGGAAGTCTGGGCATGTGGCTGTAATCAAGACATATAGTGCTCTTTACCACGCAAAATGAGAATATTTCATGGCTGCAGTCTTTTTCTAGCTGCGCTGCTCAAGAAACAAAGTTCTTGATGGTCTAGAAAGGCCATGGCAGTGACAACATGACGCGAGAGGCAGGTTCCTACCGGTTTGTCTGCCATCTCAGGGGAGTGATTGCCACAGGGAGACTCGCCCAGGTGATCAAATGCCGTGGAAGTCTGGGCATGTGGCTGTAATCAAGACATATAGTGCTCTTTACCACGTAAAATGAGAATATTTCATGGCTGCAGTCTTTTTCTAGCTGCGCTGCTCAAGAAACAAAGTTCTTGATGGTCTAGAAAGGCCATGGCAGTGACAACATGACGCGAGAGGCAGGTTCCTACCGGTTTGTCTGCCATCTCAGGGAGTGATTGCCACAGGAAGACTCGCCCAGGTGATCAAATGCCGTGGAAGTCTGGGCATGTGGCTGTAATCAAGACATATAGTGCTCTTTACCACGTAAAATGAGAATATTTCATGGCTGCAGTCTTTTTCTAGCTGCGCTGCTCAAGAAACAAAGTTCTTGATGGTCTAGAAAGGCCATGGCAGTGACAACATGACGCGAGAGGCAGGTTCCTACCGGTTTGTCTGCCATCTCAGGGGAGTGATTGCCACAGGGAGACTCGCCCAGGTAATCAAATGCCGTGGAAGTCTGGGCATGTGGCTGTAATCAAGACATATAGTGCTCTTTACCACGTAAAATGAGAATATTTCATGGCTGCAGTCTTTTTCTAGCTGCGCTGCTCAAGAAACAAAGTTCTTGATGGTCTAGAAAGGCCATGGCAGTGACAACATGACGCGAGAGGCAGGTTCCTACCGGTTTGTCTGCCATCTCAGGGGAGTGATTGCCACAGGGAGACTCGCCCAGGTGATCAAATGCCGTGGAAGTCTGGGCATGTGGCTGTAATCAAGACATATAGTGCTCTTTACCACGTAAAATGAGAATATTTCATGGCTGCAGTCTTTTTCTAGCTGCGCTGCTCAAGAAACAAAGTTCTTGATGGTCTAGAAAGGCCATGGCAGTGACAACATGACGCGAGAGGCAGGTTCCTACCGGTCTGTCTGCCATCTCAGGGGAGTGATTGCCACAGGGAGACTCGCCCAGGTGATCAAATGCCGTGGAAGTCTGGGCATGTGGCTGTAACAGTGGCGTCACGAGGGTCAGCGGCAGCCGGGGCGGTAGCCCGCCGCGACACCCCCTCCCCAACCCGCTCTCGCGTGGCCCACCGCGACTCCCCCCCCCCCGCTCTCGCGTGGCCCACCGCGACACCCGCCCCCCCCCCGCTCTCGTGGCCCGCCGCGACACCCCCCTGAGCCCTGCACCCGGGGCGGTTCGCCCCCCCCCCCCGCCCCCCCGCCCCCCCCCCTTGTGACGCCACTGGGCTGTAATCAAGACACATAGTGCTCTTTACCACGTAAAATGAGAATATTTCATGGCTGCAGTCTTTTTCTAGCTGCGCTGCTCAAGAAAACAAAGTTCTTGATGGTCTAGACAGCCCATGGCAGTGACAACATGACGCGAGAGGCAGGTTCCTACCGGTTTGTCTGCCATCTCAGGGGAGTGATTGCCACAGGGAGACTCGCCCAGGTGATCAAATGCCGTGGAAGTCTGGGCATGTGGCTGTAATCAAGACATATAGTGCTCTTTACCACGTAAAATGAGAATATTTCATGGCTGCAGTCTTTTTCTAGCTGCGCTGCTCAAGAAACAAAGTTCTTGATGGTCTAGACAGGCCATGGCAGTGACAACATGACGCGAGAGGCAGGTTCCTACCGGTTTGTCTGCCATCTCAGGGGAGTGATTGCCACAGGGAGACTCGCCCAGGTGATCAAATGCCGTGGAAGTCTGGGCATGTGGCTGTAATCAAGACATATAGTGCTCTTTACCACGTAAAATGAGAATATTTCATGGCTGCAGTCTTTTTCTAGCTGCGCTGCTCAAGAAACAAAGTTCTTGATGGTCTAGACAGCCCATGGCAGTGACAACATGACGCGAGAGGCAGGTTCCTACCGGTTTGTCTGCCATCTCAGGGGAGTGATTGCCACAGGAGACTCGCCCAGGTGATCAAATGCCGTGGAAGTCTGGGCATGTGGCTGTAATCAAGACATATAGTGCTCTTTACCACGTAAAATGAGAATATTTCATGGCTGCAGTCTTTTCTAGCTGCGCTGCTCAAGAAACAAAGTTCTTGATGGTCTAGACAGCCCATGGCAGTGACAACATGACGCGAGAGGCAGGTTCCTACCGGTTTGTCTGCCATCTCAGGGGAGTGATTGCCACAGGGAGACTCGCCCAGGTGATCAAATGCCGTGGAAGTCTGGGCATGTGGCTGTAATGAAGACATATAGTGCTCTTTAGCACGTAAAATGAGAATATTTCATGGCTGCAGTCTTTTTCGTGCTGCGCTGCTCAAGAAACAAAGTTCTTGATGGTCTAGACAGGCCATGGCAGTGACAACATGACGCGAGAGGCAGGCTCCTACCGGTTTGTCTGCCATCTCAGGGGAGTGATTGCCACAGGGAGACTCGCCCAGGTGATCAAATGCCGTGGAAGTCTGGGCATGTGGCTGTAATCAAGACATATAGTGCTCTTTACCACGTAAAATGAGAATATTTCATGGCTGCAGTCTTTTTCTAGCTGCGCTGCTCAAGAAACAAAGTTCTTGATGGTCTAGACAGCCCATGGCAGTGACAACATGACGCGAGAGGCAGGTTCCTACCGGTTTGTCTGCCATCTCAGGGGAGTGATTGCCACAGGGAGACTCGCCCAGGTGATCAAATGCCGTGGAAGTCTGGGCATGTGGCTCTAATGAAGACATATAGTGCTCTTTAGCACGTAAAATGAGAATATTTCATGGCTGCAGTCTTCTTCTGCTGCGCTGCTCAAGAAACAAAGTTCTTGATGGTCTAGACAGCCCATGGCAGTGACAACATGACGCGAGAGTCAGGTTCCTACCGGTTTGTCTGCCATCTCAGGGGAGTGATTGCCACAGGGAGACTTGCCCAGGTGATCAAATGCCGTGGAACGCCGGGCATGTGGCTGTAATGAAGACATATAGTGCTCTTTAGCACGTAAAATGAGAATATTTCATGGTTGCAGTGTTTTCGCGGCTGCGCTGCTCAAGAAGCGAAGTTGTTGAAGGTCTAAAAAAGCCATGGCAGTGACAACATGATGCGAGAGGCAGGCTCCTACCGGTTTGTCTGCCATCTCAGGGGAGTGACTGCCGCAGGAGACTCGCCCAGGTGATCAAATGCCGTGGAAGTCTGGGCATGTGGCTGTAATCAAGACATATAGTGCGCTTTACCACGTAAAATGAGAATATTTCATGGCTGCAGTCTTTTTCTAGCTGCGCTGCTCAAGAAACAAAGTTCTTGATGGTCTAGAAAGGCCATGGCAGTGACAACATGACGCGAGAGGCAGGTTCCTACCGGTCTGTCTGCCATCTCAGGGGAGTGATTGCCACAGGGAGACTCGCCCAGGTGATCAAATGCCGTGGAAGTCTGGGCATGTGGCTGTAACAGTGGCGTCACGAGGGTCAGCGGCAGCCGGGGCGGTAGCCCGCCGCGACACCCCCCTCCCCAACCCGCTCTCGCGTGGCCCACCGCGACTCCCCCCCCGCTCTCGCGTGGACCACCGCGACACCCGCCCCCCCCCCCGCTCTCGTGGCCCGCCGCGACACCCCCCTGAGCCCTGCACCCGGGGCGGTTCGCCCCCCCCCCCCCGCCCCCCCCCGCCCCCCTTGTGACGCCACTGGGCTGTAATCAAGACACATAGTGCTCTTTACCACGTAAAATGAGAATATTTCATGGCTGCACTCTTTTCTCTAGCTGCGCTGCTCAAGAAACAAAGTTCTTGATGGTCTAGACAGCCCATGGCAGTGACAACATGACGCGAGAGGCAGGTTCCTACCGGTTTGTCTGCCATCTCAGGGAAGTGATTGCCACAGGGAGACTCGCCCAGGTGATCAAATGCCGTGAAAGGCTGAGCATGTGGCTGTAATCAAGACATATTGCTATTTTTAGCACGTAAAATGAGAATATTTCATGGCTGCAGTGTTTTCGTGGCTGCGCTGCTCAAGAAAAACAGTTTTTGATGGTCTAGAAAGGCCATGGCAGTGACAACATGATGCGAGAGGCAGGTTCCTACCGGTTGGTCTGCCCTTTGAGTGGAGTGACTGCCGCAGGGAGACTCGCCCAGGTGATCAAATGCCGTGGAAGGCTGGGCGCGGGGCTGTAATGAAGACATATCGTGCTATTTCGCACGTAAAATGAGAATATTTTATGGTTGCAGTGTTTTCGTGGCTGCGCTGCTCAAGAAACAAAGTTGTTCATGGTCTAAAAAGGCCATGGCAGTGACAACATGACGCGAGAGGCAGGTTCCTACCGGTTTGTCAGCCATCTCAGGGGAGTGATTGCCACAGGGAGACTCGCCCAGGTGATCAAATGCCGTGAAAGGCTGAGCATGTGGCTGTAATCAAGACATATTGCTATTTTTAGCACGTAAAATGAGAATATTTCATGGCTGCAGTGTTTTCGTGGCTGCGCTGCTCAAGAAAAACAGTTCTTGATGGTCTAGCAAAGGCCATGGCAGTGACAACATGATGCGAGAGGCAGGTTCCTACCGGTTGGTCTGCCCTTTGAGTGGAGTGACTGCCGCAGGGAGACTCGCCCAGGTGATCAAATGCCCTGGAAGGCTGGGCGCGGGGCTGTAATGAAGACATATAGTGCTAGTTCGCACGTAAAAAAAGAATATTTTATGGTTGCAGTGTTTTCTGTGGCTGCGCTGCTCAAGAAACAAAGTTTTTCATGGTCTAAAAAGGCCGTGGCAGTGACAACATGACGCGAGAAGCAGGTTCCTACCGGTTTGTCAGCCATCTCAGGGGAGTGATTGCCACAGGGAGACTCGCCCAGGTGATCAAATGCCGTGGAAGGCTGAGCATGTGACTGTAATCAAGACATATTGCTCTTTTTAGCACGTTAAATGAGAATATTTCATGGCTGCAGTGTTTTCGTGGCTGCGCTGCTCAAGAAAAAGTTATTGATGGTCTAGAAGAGCCATGGCAGTGACAAAATGATGCGAGAGTCAGGTTCCTACCGTTCGGTCTGCCCTTGGAGTGGAGTGACTGCCGCAGGAGACTCGCCCATGTGATCAAATGCCGTGGAAGGCTGGGCGTGGGGCTGTAATGAAGACATATAGTGCTATTTAGCACGTAAAATGAGAATATTTTATGGTTGCAGTGTTTTTGTGGCTGCGCCGCTCAACAAATAAAGTTGTTGATGGTCTAGAAGGGCCATGGCAGTGACAACATGATGCGAGAGGCAGGTTCCTACCGGTTTGTCAGCCATCTCAGAGGAGTGATTGCCACAGGGAGACTCGCCCAGGTGATCAAATGCCGTAGAAGGCTGGGCATGTGGCTGTAATGAAGAGATATAGTGCTCTTTAGCACGCAAAATTAGAATATTTCATGGCTGCAGTGTTTTGGTGGCTGCGCTGCTCAAGAAGCAAAGTTGTTGATGGGCTAGAAAGGCCAAGGCAGCGACAACATGATGCGAGAGGCAGGTTCCTTCCGGCTAGTCTGCCCTTTGAGTGGAGTGACTGCCACAGGGAGACTCGCCCAGGTGATCAAATGCCGTGGAAGGCTGGGCGTGGGGCTGTAATGAAGACATGGAGTGCTATTTAGCACGCCAAACGAGAATAGTTTATAGTTGCAGTGTTTTCGTGGCAGCGCTGCTCAAGAAGCAAAGTTGTTGATGGTCTAGAAAGGCCATGGCAGTGACAACATGACGCGAGAGGCAGGTTTCTACCGGTTTGTCTGCCATCTTCGGGGAGTGATTGCCACAGGGAGACTCGCCCAGGTGATCAAATTCCGTAGAAGGCTGGGCATCTGGCTGTAATGAAGACATATAGTGCTCTTTAGCACGCAAAATTAGAATATTCCATGGTTGCAGTGTTTTCGTGGCTGCGATCCTTGAAGAAGCAAAGTTGTTGATGTTCTAGAAGGGCCATGGCAGTGAAAACATGATGCGAGAGGCAGGTTCCTACTGGTTTGTCTGCCATCTCAGGGGAGTGATTGACACAGGGAGACTCGCCCAGGTGATCAAATGCCGTGGAAGTTGGGCATGTGGCTGTAATCAAGACATATAGTGCTCTTTAGCACATAAAATGAGAATATTTGATGGCTGCAGTGTTTTCGTGGCTGCGCTGCTCAAGAAACAAAGTTCTTGATGGTCTAGAAAGGCCATGGCAGTGACAACATGACGCGAGAGGCAGGTTCCTACCGGTTTGTCTGCCATCTCCGGGGAGTGATTGCCACAGGGAGACTCGCCCAGGTGATCAAATGCCGTGGAAGGCTGGGCATGTGGCTGTAATGAAGACATATAATGCTATTTAGCACGTAAAATTTGAATATTTTATGGTTGCAGTGTTTTCGTGGCAGCGCTGCTCAAGAAGCAAAGTTGTTGATGGTCTAGAAGGGCCATGGTACTGACAACATGATGCGAGAGGCAGGTTCCTACCGGTTTGTCTGCCATTTCAGGGGAGTGATTGCCACAGGGAGATTCGCCCAGGTGGTCAAATGCCGTGGAACTCAGGGCATGTGGCAGTAATCAAGACATATAGTGCTCTTTAGCACATAAAATGAGAATATTTGATGGCTGCAGTGTTTTTCGTGGCTGCGCTGCTCAAGAAAAAAAGTTGTTGATGGTCACGAAATGCCATGACAGTGAAAACATGATGTGAGAGGCAGGTTCCTGCCTGTTTCTCTGCCATCTCAGCGGAGTGATTGCCACAGGGAGACTCGCCAAGGTCATCAAATGCCGTGGAAGTCTGGGCATGTGGCTGTAATCAAGACATATAGTGCTCTTTAGCACGTAAAATGAGAATATTTCATGGCTGCAGTCTTTTTCTAGCTGCGCTGCTCAAGAAACAAAGTTCTTGATGGTCTAGAAAAGCCATGGCAGTGACAACATGACGCGAGAGGCAGGTTCCTACCGGTTTGTCTGCCATCTCAGGGGAGTGATTGCCACAGGGAGACTCGCCCAGGTGATCAAATGCCGTTGAAGTCTGGGCATGTGGCTGTAATCAAGACATATAGTGCTCTTTACCACGTAAAATGAGAATATTTCATGGCTGCAGTCTTTTTCTAGCTGCGCTGCTCAAGAAACAAAGTTCTTGATGGTCTAGAAAGGCCATGGCAGTGACAACATGACGCGAGAGGCAGGTTCCTACCGGTTTGTCTGCCATCTCAGGGGAGTGATTGCCACAGGGAGACTCGCCCAGGTGATCAAATGCCGTGGAAGTCTGGGCATGTGGCTGTAATCAAGACATATAGTGCTCTTTACCACGTAAAATGAGAATATTTCATGGCTGCAGTCTTTTTCTAGCTGCGCTGCTCAAGAAACAAAGTTCTTGATGGTCTAGAAAGGCCATGGCAGTGACAACATGACGCGAGAGGCAGGTTCCTACCGGTTTGTCTGCCATCTCAGGGGAGTGATTGCCACAGGGAGACTCGCCCAGGTGATCAAATGCCGTGGAAGTCTGGGCATGTGGCTGTAATCAAGACATATAGTGCTCTTTACCACGTAAAATGAGAATATTTCATGGCTGCAGTCTTTTTCTAGCTGCGCTGCTCAAGAAACAAAGTTCTTGATGGTCTAGAAAGGCCATGGCAGTGACAACATGACGCGAGAGGCAGGTTCCTACCGGTTTGTCTGCCATCTCAGGGGAGTGATTGCCACAGGGAGACTCGCCCAGGTGATCAAATGCCGTGGAAGTCTGGGCATGTGGCTGTAATCAAGACATATAGTGCTCTTTACCACGTAAAATGAGAATATTTCATGGCTGCAGTCTTTTTCTAGCTGCGCTGCTCAAGAAACAAAGTTCTTGATGGTCTAGAAAGGCCATGGCAGTGACAACATGACGCGAGAGGCAGGTTCCTACCGGTTTGTCTGCCATCTCAGGGGAGTGATTGCCACAGGGAGACTCGCCCAGGTGATCAAATGCCGTGGAAGTCTGGGCATGTGGCTGTAATCAAGACATATAGTGCTCTTTACGCACGTAAAATGAGAATATTTCATGGCTGCAGTCTTTTTCTAGCTGCGCTGCTCAAGAAACAAAGTTCTTGATGGTCTAGAAAGGCCATGGCAGTGACAACATGACGCGAGAGGCAGGTTCCTACCGGTTTGTCTGCCATCTCAGGGGAGTGATTGCCACAGGGAGACTCGCCCAGGTGATCAAATGCCGTGGAAGTCTGGGCATGTGGCTGTAATCAAGACATATAGTGCTCTTTACCACGTAAAATGAGAATATTTCATGGCTGCAGTCTTTTTCTAGCTGCGCTGCTCAAGAAACAAAGTTCTTGATGGTCTAGAAAGGCCATGGCAGTGACAACATGACGCGAGAGGCAGGTTCCTACCGGTTTGTCTGCCATCTCAGGGAGTGATTGCCACAGGGAGACTCGCCCAGGTGATCAAATGCCGTGGAAGTCTGGGCATGTGGCTGTAATCAAGACATATAGTGCTCTTTACCACGTAAAATGAGAATATTTCATGGCTGCAGTCTTTTTCTAGCTGCGCTGCTCAAGAAACAAAGTTCTTGATGGTCTAGAAAGGCCATGGCAGTGACAACATGACGCGAGAGGCAGGTTCCTACCGGTTTGTCTGCCATCTCAGGGGAGTGATTGCCACAGGGAGACTCGCCCAGGTGATCAAATGCCGTGGAAGTCTGGGCATGTGGCTGTAATCAAGACATATAGTGCTCTTTAGCACGTAAAATGAGAATATTTCATGGCTGCAGTCTTTTCGTGGCTGCGCTGCTCAAGAAGCAAAGTTCTTGATGGTCTAGAAAGCGCCATGGCAGTGACAACATGATGCGAGAGGCAGGTTCCTACCGGTTTGTCTGCCATCTCAGGGGAGTGACTGCCACAGGGAGACTCGCCCAGGTGATCAAATGCCGTGGAAGTCTGGGCATGTGGCTGTAATCAAGACATATAGTGCTCTTTACCACGTAAAATGAGAATATTTCATGGCTGCAGTCTTTTTCTAGCTGCGCTGCTCAAGAAACAAAGTTCTTGATGGTCTAGAAAGGCCATGGCAGTGACAACATGACGCGAGAGGCAGGTTCCTACCGGTCTGTCTGCCATCTCAGGGGAGTGATTGCCACAGGGAGACTCGCCCAGGTGATCAAATGCCGTGGAAGTCTGGGCATGTGGCTGTAACAGTGGCGTCACGAGGGTCAGCGGCAGCCGGGGCGGTAGCCCGCCGCGACACCCCCCTCCCCAACCCGCTCTCGCGTGGCCCACCGCGACTCCCCCCCCCCCCGCTCTCGCGTGGCCCACCGCGACACCCGCCCCCCCCCCGCTCTCGTGGCCCGCCGCGACACCCCCCTGAGCCCTGCACCCGGGGCGGTTCGCCCCCCCCCCCCCGCCCCCCCGCCCCGCCCCCCCTTGTGACGCCACTGGGCTGTAATCAAGACACATAGTGCTCTTTACCACGTAAAATGAGAATATTTCATGGCTGCACTCTTTTTCTAGCTGCGCTGCTCAAGAAACAAAGTTCTTGATGGTCTAGACAGCCCATGGCAGTGACAACATGACGCGAGAGGCAGGTTCCTACCGGTTTGTCTGCCATCTCAGGGGAGTGATTGCCACAGGGAGACTCGCCCAGGTGATCAAATGCCGTGGAAGTCTGGGCATGTGGCTGTAATCAAGACATATAGTGCTCTTTTACCACGTAAAATGAGAATATTTCATGGCTGCAGTCTTTTTCTAGCTGCGCTGCTCAAGAAACAAAGTTCTTGATGGTCTAGAAAGGCCATGGCAGTGACAACATGACGCGAGAGGCAGGTTCCTACCGGTTTGTCTGCCATCTCAGGGGAGTGATTGCCACAGGGAGACTCGCCCAGGTGATCAAATGCCGTGGAAGGCTGGGCGTGGGGCTGTAATCAAGACATATAGTGCTCTTTACGCACGTAAAATGAGAATATTTCATGGCTGCAGTCTTTTCGTAGCTGCGCTGCTCAAGAAACAAAGTTCTTGATGGTCTAGAAAGGCCATGGCAGTGACAACATGACGCGAGAGGCAGGTTCCTACCGGTTTGTCTGCCATCTCAGGGGAGTGATTGCCACAGGGAGACTCGCCCAGGTGATCAAATGCCGTGGAAGTCTGGGCATGTGGCTGTAATCAAGACATATAGTGCTCTTTAGCACGTAAAATGAGAATATTTCATGGCTGCAGTGTTTTTCGCGGCTGCGCTGCTCAAGAAACAAAGTTCTTGATGGTCTAGACAGCGCCATGACAGTGAAAACATGATGCGAGAGGCAGGTTCCTACCGGTTTGTCTGCCATCTCAGGGGAGTGATTGCCACAGGGAGACTCGCCCAGGTGATCAAATGCCGTGGAAGTCTGGGCATGTGGCTGTAATGAAGACATATAGTGCTCTTTAGCACGTAAAATGAGAATATTTCATGGCTGCAGTCTTTTTCTAGCTGCGCTGCTCAAGAAACAAAGTTCTTGATGGTCTAGACAGGCCATGGCAGTGACAACATGACGCGAGAGGCAGGTTCCTACCGGTTTGTCTGCCATCTCAGGGGAGTGATTGCCACAGGGAGACTCGCCCAGGTGATCAAATGCCGTGGAAGTCTGGGCATGTGGCTGTAATCAAGACATATAGTGCTCTTTACCACGTAAAATGAGAATATTTCATGGCTGCAGTCTTTTTCTAGCTGCGCTGCTCAAGAAACAAAGTTCTTGATGGTCTAGAACAGCCCATGGCAGTGACAACATGACGCGAGAGGCAGGTTCCTACCGGTTTGTCTGCCATCTCAGGGGAGTGATTGCCACAGGGAGACTCGCCCAGGTGATCAAATGCCGTGGAACGCTGGGCATGTGGCTGTAATGAAGACATATAGTGCTCTTTAGCACGTAAAATGAGAATATTTCATGGCTGCAGTGTTTTTGTGGCTGCGCTGCTCAAGAAACAAAGTTGTTGATGGTCTAGAAAGGCCATGGCAGTGACAACATGACGCGAGAGGCAGGTTCCTACCGGTTTGTCTGCCATCTCAGGGGAGTGATTGCCACAGGAGACTCGCCCAGGTGATCAAATGCCGTGGAAGGCTGGGCATGTGGCTGTAATGAAGACATATAGTGCTCTTTAGCACGTAAAATGAGAATATTTCATGGCTGCAGTGTTTTCGTGGCTGCGCTGCTCAAGAAGCGAAGTTGTTGAAGGTCTAAAAAGGCCATGGCAGTGACAACATGATGCGAGAGGCAGGCTCCTACCGGTTTGTCTGCCATCTCAGGGGAGTGACTGCCGCAGGGAGACTCGCCCAGGTGATCAAATGCCGTGGAGGGCTGCGCGTGAGCTGTAGGACATATAGTGCTCTTTAGCACGTAAAATGAGAATATTTGATGGCTCGCAGTGTTTTCGTGGCTGCGCTGCTCAAGAAACAAAGTTGTTGATGGTCACGAAAGGCCATGACAGTGAAAACATGATGCGAGAGGCAGGTCCCTACCGGTTTGTGTGCCATCTCAGGGGAGTGATTGCCACAGGGAGACTCGCCCAGGTGATCAAATGCCGTAGAAGGCTGGGCATGTGGCTGTAATGAAGACATATAGTGCTCTTTAGCACGCAAAATGAGAATATTTCATGGTTGCAGTGTTTTCGTGGCTGCGCTGCTCAAGAATGATGGTCTAAAAAGGTCGTGGCAGTGACAAAATGACGCTAGAGGCAGGTTCCTACAGGTTTGTCTGCCATCTCAGGGGAGTGATTGCTACATGGAGACTCGCCCAGGTGATCAAATGCCGTGGAAGGCTGTGAATGTGGCATATAGTGCTCTTTAGCACCTAAAATTAGAATATTTCAAGGTTGCAGTGTTTCCGTGGCTGCGCTGCTCAAGAAACAAAGTTGTTCATGGTCTAAAAAGGCCATGGCAGTGACAACATGATGCGAGAGTCAGGTTCCTACCGGTTTGTCTGTCATGTCAGGGGAGTGATTGCCACAGGGAGACTTGCCCAGTTGATCAAATGCCGTAGAAGGCTGGGCATGTGGCTGTAATGAAGACATATAGTGCTCTTTAGCACGTAAAATGAGAATATTTCATGGTTGCAATGTTTTCGTGGCTGCGCTGCTCAAGAAGCAAAGTTGTTGAAGGTCTAAAAAGCCATGGCAGTGACAACATGATGCGAGAGGCAGGTTCCTACCGGTTCGTCTGCCATCTCAGCGGAGTGATTGCCGCAGGAGACTCGCCCAGGTGATCAAACGCCCTGGAAGGCTGGGCATGTGGCTGTAATGAAGACATAGAGTGCTCTTTGCCATGTAAAATGAGAATATTTCATAGCTGCTGTGTTTTTGTAGCTGCGCTGCTCAAGGAACGGAGTTGTTTATGGTCTAGAAAGGCCATGGCAGTGACAACATGATGCGAGAGGCAGGTTCCTAGCGGTTGGTCTGCCCTTTCAATGGAGTCACTGCCGCAGTGAGACTCGCCCAGGTAATCAAATGCCGTAGAAGGCTGGGCATGTGGCTGTAATGAAGACATGTAGTGCTCTTTAGCACGTAAAATGAGAATGTTTCATGGCTGCAGTGTTTTTGTAGCTGTGCTGACCATGAAACAACGGGATTTATTGTCTATAAAAGCATTGGCAGTGGTGACAGGTTCATTCTTCTAGTGGTGTGATTGCTATACTTTCAAGCCCCAGGCAATCTGGAGGCTGAGGCTTGAATGCCTGTGTATTGAGAAGTCTTCATAATGAAAAAGCCAGTAAAAGTATCACTTAGTCAATGTAGAGTTTTAAAGCTGTCTTAGGTAACGTATGTATGTGTTCCAAATGTATGTTAAGGTGGCATTGCATAGAGTTGGTTCCTGACTTTAAAAGAAAACTGTGCTGAGAACACAGCGACAAGTGAGAGTAGGATCACTGGCTGACAATTGAATGTTTATTGAGAGCACAAAGAAACAGCCAAAGCTACCCTGATAAAAAACAGACATAAAATGGGGCCGGAAGGCATTATCGCGCTCACCCCACCTACTCCTCACTTGTCTTCGCGTGTTGCTTTAATTTTTCTTCCTGCGCTTTTTGTTTTATTTCTGTAGTGTTTCTGCGGTATCATTGTGACTAAAAATATAAAAAAACCGTAACTGGAAATTTGCATTCCCGATTTCTTTACGCTGGTCTCGGGTGCTGAGAGCAACGGTACCGCCACATTGACGTTGGCCGCGTTGTCCTCCGTCTCCTGTTAGTGACAAAAGCAATGAGGAATGGTTTCGCGCAAAAAGTTTGAAGCCAGATATTTGATTCATGCATACCCGGTGTTTCGTTCTAGGAGGTCCGGCGAAGTCCCATACCACGCGTCGCCTCGCAATTATGACCTAAGCATAAAACACCACGAGAGCAAAGAGCCACGTCGATTATACTTATACGTTGGTAAACCATGCCGAGATAAGAAGACACACCTTTCGAGCGTATCCAAGGCATAGCACGAGCACCGGATTCTCTTTTGTTTTTTACCGTCCACGAAATTTTCGGAACACACGCGACTGCAGCATGTGGGGAAAGAATCCTTACGATTTAGATTCACCAGCCGTTGACGATGAAGATTGGGATCGGCGGGAAACCGTAGGAGCAAGAACACGCCACAGCCGCACTGTTTTTGCTGGACCGCATGGGCGGTGCAGATAGTTTCCGCAATTGCTTTGAGTTTTTTTTTTTTTTTGGTTATTCGAACAACCAACGACAGCACATTGCCGCCCATTTGACTTTTTTGCCGAACCCAACATCGTAACTTGGCTGACGCACCGAAATTCGCAGGGCTGCTCGCGAAATTACCTGAAGACGAGTCTTCGTACCACTTTGGCATGCTAGCAAGCGCTCGGGTACAGCTCACTCCCCAGAGGAGGCTCCGCACCGGAGGGGAATTTCCGGACTAGCTCGCCGGTTCGAAACTGCATTACCCTCTCTGCTATGACCCTAATGGGACTGTCTATACTCACAAAGCCTGGCAGTTCGACGACGAAGCCATAGAGTGCCCGGTCGCAGATTTGGAGCGCGAGGATCTGGTGGCAAAGAGCATCAAAAAGCCATTTCTCGGGGAACCTAGTGCCACTGGATAACTTTTCAGAGTACCGGATTCCTTTTCCCTTCGCAGCTCGCCCTCGCGTTCGCCAATTCTGGTCGCGTGGACGGAAGTGCCGCCATGGAGCGTCCTACTACACCAGCGCCACTCACTTCCGTGCTTTCCGGTATTTCTAGCTCCGGTAGGTTTTAATTTGGGAGCGGTGTTTCTTCCATGTGGATCAACAGGATTGAGCGATAAGGCAATAAGCGGGTGCTGCGCCAAGGGCTGCAGCAATAGGGCAGAGTTTGGGAAAGCACTGTTTAGCATTCCTCAACAGAATGCAGACCGAGAAAGGTACAAGAAGTGTTTACACGGCATCAATCGAACGAACTTCTAACCCAGAAGGTCGCATTTCTGAAAGCATAAATAATTCTACTTCATGTAAACATGTTTAGACAACAAGCTGTAGCGCTACACTCTGCTGGGGCTAATGCGAAACACCGAATAATACTTATCGCAGCAAATTAAGGTTGTACGCACGGTGGTTGTACCCGGCAGACTTGGGGTCGTTGAACGCAAACCACGAGCTTCCGATATCAACATAAGCTCACCACATAAACGTTGTCGTTTCCCGAAGCGGCCCCAACCCAGATCCTTATACGGGTGGTTTAGATCGACGATCAAGCCCTCCGGTGCGAGACGTAAGGAAACAATTTTCTTTGTGTCGCGACATATTACTAGAGTCTTGATAGCGTCGTTGCACTTTTGGTCAGCCGTAACGTCGAACACATCCCGCGAACGGGCACGCTGCCTGGCGTCCGTGTTGCCGCCAGGGCCTCTATAAACTGGTTAAACACAAAGTTGGGGCCGAAGTGGACGGAGCGCACCTATTGGCCTATCACGGCGATGACTTGGCGCTTGTTTAGTCGTCGTCCAATCGGCGCGCTCCACGAACTTTCTGCTCCAACTTTGTGTTAGACGAGTTTAGGGCCCCAGGAAGCAATAATAGCATGAAACTGCGTTCGCACTCTGTTCTTGGTACTTCTCGGCAGCAATTTTTTCCTTTTGTTAAACACGTTTAGCAAATATACAGAACACGAGAATTCATAAGCACAAACCGCACACATCACAGAGCAGCACGGCTGGTCGTCTCGAGCGCTGGACGCTCGAGACAACGAGACGATTTCGCGCAGCGTTGCCAGACTCTTTTGTTGTGATTGCGGTACCAAGGTATATGGCGGTACTTTGAAAACCTATCCAGTGACACTAGGGGAACCTGGACGTTAGCGCACAGCTTTTGCAGCGGCGAGGACCCGAAACACACTTGTTCGCTCGGGAGAAGTGTGTTTCGGCGTCTCGCCGCAGCGGGGCGCCACTCACGTGGCTCTCCTCTCATACGTTGTCTGCCGCTCCACCTCCTCCATTTCGGCGGCCGCTTCTCGTGGCGATCTGCCAGGATTTGTCAGTATAGTAGGAGGCTATGGCTGTTCGAATGGCATTGAAAGAATCAGCTGTGATTCTTGGGTTCCCATCTGTCATGCGAAGAATGCAGGGTGGCGCCCGTCAGTTGCGCGCTCTGGCCGCGGGGGAGAGGGACCGCTTGCGCGGATGCGCAGAGGTACATTTTGATAGGTAACGGAAACGTAAAAACGATTCCAAGATTTTTTTGACGCTGTGAAATGTTTTGCGTGAGTTATATTTTTCTAAAAAGCGTTAATTTAGTAGTTCTGAATATTATCCGGAACCTTTCTATCGAATACCAAGCCCTTGAATTTACATATTAAAAAGTTAGACACTCCAAAGGAACTAAGAACATTAGGGTTTCGGACACTATTAGTTTTTATTAGTAAGCGCACATTTGGCTAAAACCGACTAGACACAAACTTTTTTTTATTCTGTGCCGTGCGTACTTTTTGCACGAGCGATTCGCCCAATATTTCGTGAAATACGCTGTAGACATGAAGTTGGCCACCGTAAATGCATATATTTCAAGTGTGAGTGAAAAGCTATTTGGGAGTACAAACATCCGAGGCTACACTTCTGCAGATCATGGAAATACGAACGGTAAATGCATGATTCTCCAAAAGTAAACATTTTCTCGTAACATCAGCTTCCCTCTTCATTGGCGTTTATTTGAGCACTACGTAAGAGACAATACTTAAAAGAATTCTTCTTACACATTTCACACTCACATATTTGCAACAAGATTGGATAATATCTTGGGATGGCTATTTTCAAGACGTGTGACAACTGTTAACGTCCATTTGTTTTGCTGACTGCCGGCTAATGGTTCCCTCAATTGGTAGAGCGCTCCACTAGTTCTGGCGAGGTCCCGCGATCTAACCACAAATTAGGCGAATTTTCTTCTGCAGCAACATAGTGGTACATGGAGGCATTCGAAGCGGGGATCACGCAGTGACTCACGTTCAAATCTGTGTACAGATTTTCTTTTGTAGGGTATATAGGCAGTGTGGCTCCAGCTTAAGCGAACGAAATATTTAAATTATTCAGTAACATACCATGTGCCAGCACACTAAACAAACCAGCATAAAAACAAACTTCTGTGCGATTATGCTACAATGCTTCGTGCAAAATGAAGGAAATTGTGTATAAACGAATAAATTTACATTATTCTTTCGATATGCGTTGAATAGAATTCTTAAATTGATTTACTTCAAAAACAACTGTTTAATCTGTTAGTATTCTTAGGAGAATCATCAATGTATAGCTCAGTCTAAGAAACTTGTCACTAGGGGAAGTTTTGATACTCATTTTATCGTTGAAAATATCATTTATCGTCTAGTACAAGAAAGGGAAGGATGCTCGTTGTCTTGTGTATTTGTGTTTTCTTTCCGCTGTCATTGTCGCCTTGTAAATGCACTCTCAACTCGTGAAGCTGACATCACAGCTTTTCTTGCCAGGAAGTTTGCAGCATTTTATATGCTGGAAACATGCTTCTAACTTGAAATGATCTGACCCCTCGAACATTTCTAAATATCGGGTCCTCACAGGGTAGTGTCTCATGGTGGTGAAAATGATCTCTTCTCTGTGCAAATTTTGCACGCAGGCGTCGTTTTCGAATGACATCCTCGTGGCGTCGCAGTCGATCAAGTGGAGCGTACTGGTGCTCTTGGTGCTCTTTGGTCGGACCCAGCTGGTTCGCCTCAAGCCCCGTCCCAAAGGAGGACCATGCTGCACGCTGCTCGACTCTGCCTACACGGTGAAATTATCTAACAGTGCCCCTAAAACGAGGGTCTGGTTCCGCCGTAAATGCATATGCCTATAGTCACAAAACTCGCGGATACTGACTGGTATTTACCTGTCCTGCACCCTCTACAATATAAGAACATTTATCCCCATGTCAACCCGAAGACTCATTGTGCACGCACTCGTTTACAGTGTGCTTCGATATGAAAGAACCTTGTTCGGGCAGTGCACAAACCTATTATAAACTAAAGTGAATTCTCTCCTAAAGGGCATCTTGCGTAGCGTGGCATATGGCTCCAATATTCAAACATCCGACAACATCTTTGACGATCTCTCTTTACCATCCTTTCGATCTCTATTTATGCATACCGTGCTACTCCGACATTACTGGGATAATACCTTCAAGGTTCCCAACGTGGTTTGTCGTGACCTTCGGAAAGTGGCACCATATGCCACACCGCGAATCAGTACTCATTTTGGGACATGCATTCGGAGTTATTATGTTCCAAACACCTTTAACAAACTCCCCCCTGTGCTGAGTGACATCACTTCTCGTGGAACGTTAAAAAGAAAACTGAAGACTATGTGCTCGTCCCTAGGACAATAGCGTCAACATTCAAGACTTTTTGGTAATGAGTTTGTAGTTTACAATTCGTCTTTAACGATATTTACCTTGTCGCGTCTCTGAATCTCTATAACTTCTGTGTTCTGTGTTTTTTTTTTTGAGTGTGTGTGTGTTTTTATTGTTATGTGTGCTTTTGAAGATATTTTGTTGGGATCAGTCATACAAGTCTTTAGGACTTTAACGGTATCGAAATGATACTTTGAGGACGTATAAGCACCTGCAATAAATGTATTATTATTATTATTATTATTATTATTATTATTATTATTATTATTATTATTATTAATCTCTATTTATGCATACCGTGCTACTCCGACATTACTGGGATAATACCTTCAAGGTTCCCAACGTGGTTTGTCGTGCAGCAGCAGCAGAGTATCGATTAGCAGAGTATCGAAGCGCTCGGAACAAAGCTAATGCAATTATACGGTCTGCCAAACGATGTTACTTTCAGCGAAGATTTTTTGAGGCAAAATCGAATCCACGTGAAACATGGAAGTTGATTAATTATTTTACCGGGCGTGGAGGAAGAGCATCGCTTTTTGACTCCCTTCAAAAACACTTCGGCACAGATCTGCAATCAGTAGTGAACGACTTTAACAAACTTTTTGCTGCGTCATCGGGCTTTGCGAGAGACAGTGATTTCAAACCGCTTGCCTCTAGCGCAAGTATTAGTGTATCAAACTCAGCGTTCCTTCCTCTTCTCACGATAGACGAATTACACTCTATTTTGTTTACTTTAAAACGCAACAAATCTCCTGGTGTTGATACTATTCGTATTAATGATCTCTGCCGAAACTTTGGACATGTTCAGCACGTACTTCTTACCATGATAAATGAGTTCTTGGTCTCTGGCGTCATCCCAATTGAACTAAAAACCGCACTTGTGAAGCCTGTTTTCAAGGGAGGATCTCCTAACAAGCCTGAGTGCTATCGCCCTATTTCTATCTTACCTTGCATTGGGGAGATTTTGGAAAAGCATTTGTATCTTGTAATGTCCAGCTTCATTGAAACTTCCAACATCATGTCGCCTAACCAGTATGGTTTTGTTGCTGGAAAGGGCACTCAACCACTGCTGGAAGATTTTTCTGACCTACTACACAGTGCTTTTGATCGAAACTTATGTGCATATGCAATTTTTCTTGATGTCGCCAAGGCCTTTGACACGGTCAGTCATAAGATGCTTCTTTTTAAACTGCAGAATTACGGTTTCCGTGGACCATTTATTGTATTGCTTAAAAATTTCTTTCTTGATCGCTCCCAAATCGTATCTATAGGAAACTTCAAAAGTGCTCGGCTGATGCTAAAAGCCGGTGTGCCCCAGGGATCGGTTTTGTCTCCATTGTTATTTAATCTTTTTGTTAATGATATCTCAACAAGGCTCACTAGTTGCAAAATTTTTCAGTATGCGGATGATACTTTACTTGTCTCTAGTCACATTAATTACAGCCAAGCTGTGCAGTTATTGCAACATGATTCTGCACGACTAATGGACTGGTTTTATGACAATTATATTACTATTAACACATCCAAAACCAGACTTGTTTGCTTCAGGAATCCACTGAAGAGTGTAGAATTGGACTCATCATTTGTGTTACACAGATCCAGCTGCCTTGATTGTACATGTAGTTCCCTGAAATATGTTGACACTGTTAAGTACTTAGGCATATTCTTTGATTCAGATTTGTCGTGGTCAACGCATTTAACCCATGTTTCCAGCAAGCTTCGCGGCGTGTGCTGCTTACTTTACAATAATAGGGTGTTTTTGCCATTTGCCGTAAGGAAATCAATTGCTAATGCTCTTGCTTAAAGTATACTAAGGTATGGCATCACATTATTTGGTAACTGTGCAGAAATATGGCAAACTAAAATTGACCGCATCCTTAAGAATTTGTTAAGAAGTGTAGGTTATCATTATGATCTTGCACCAGAAGCTGACATCTTTGAGGCTCTACAACTGCCTAACTTCCATTCACTTTTTTTGCAATGTGTTGTGCTTTCTCATTTCTGGAGTAGCGAATTTAAACATCCCTTTGTGCCCCGCAGAGATTTACGTACCTCTGATCGCTTCATAATCCCCGGTGTTTCACAAGATATGGTAAGCGAGAGCGCTCTTATTATGTGCCATACATATTTAACAGACTCCCCAACCACTTTTTTGAAGCTACAAATAGGAGAAAATGGAAAGATTTATTGAACAGTATTACGCTCTAATTCATTGTACAATTTCAATAATGTACTGTTGTGTGATATTTTGTATCTAATATGTTTGCTGGGATAGTGTGAGGTGATTATTTTTTGTTTCTCGTATAGTGCGATACATGCTTTAAATGTGTGCTCTACGGACTTCTTCTGTGCTATCTGTGACATTCAATTTGCTGGGTTTTGTCCTTCAAGCCTCTACTGGCTTCGACCGATCCGTCACCTTATAGTGTTATGAAGGTGTCTAAATAAATGAAATGAAATGAAAAATGAAATTATTATTATTATTATTATTATTATTATTATTATTATTATTATTATTATTATTATTATTATTATTATTATTATTATTATTATTTGATGCAATCGTGTTAACCGAAATAAATGTCAGCGCTGATAACCTGTCTCAGTTTAAACTAAAACGATTTCAAAACTTCTTTTATACTCGTTCATCTACTCGAGGAGGCGGAATTGGTGTGTTTATAAAAGACACGTGGATGTCAACTCCAATTGATATACTATTTAACCACTCAGAAAGCTTGATGTTTAGTGTTTCCAATTCTAAACACACAGTGTGCTTGATAGCACTCTATAGACCTCCATCGTCGAGCTGCACAAACTTCTTAGAGGAGTTAAGAGAAAATCTAGGAAAACTATCTAACGAGGCACAGTTACTTTTGGTAGGAGATATAAACATTGACATCCTCAAGACATCCAAATCATTTGTTTGTGATTATCTATCACTACTTGCTGAATTCGGAATAGTACCTACCATTAACCGTCCTACCCGAGAAGAAGTGTTAAACGGCAACCTCGTCTCCTCCTGCTTAGATCATATAAATATTAGATCTTCTGATTCTTCTATTCACTCCGCTGTCATTCTACAGAAGCTCGCAGATCATTACTTTATTGCTTGTAAATGCGTTTTTCATTCAAGAATAGCTCATAACCTTGAGAGTAGTTTTCGTTTGGAGAGACTTGATTTTGGTACTTTCGATCGGTGCATTAAGAACTATGACTGGAGCAAATTTATATCCTCCGTTAATAGCATGAACATGTATTCTGCGTTCGTGGACATCATTAGAAAATTTCGTAACTTATCGACAACGAGTGTTTACGTTAAAAAACGTAGACCTTCATTGCCCTGGCTTACATCAGATATCCTTGCAGCTATAACTCGTAAAGAACAATTATGGAAAAGATTTCGGCGCTCTCCCAACAACATTAATCTTGAAATAGAATGTAAAATACAAAGAAATAGGGTTAATGCTCTAATCAGATCAGCAAAAAGAAACTATTATGCTAAAAAGATTTCTGACGCTCGTTCTGACTCTAAAAAAACTTGGTCGATTGTAAACGAGCTTCGTGGTCACATGCAGACGAGCGCGACTGAATCATTAAAAAAGCATTTCGGAACGGATTTAACTTCTACGGTCACTGCCTTTAACGAGTTTTTTGCAAACTCACTCACGCTCTCGTCTAATGATGATGATGTACTAACATCAAACATTCCGTTTACCTCTGAATCCGCTTTCCTCCCAACTCTTTCAGAGTCAGATTTGCGGTCATATCTGTTTGGTTTCAAACGCTCTAGGTCGGCGGGTGTTGATGGCCTGACAGTTCGTGACTTATGTCGAAATTATGACTCCCTGAAAAACGTTCTCCTTGTTCTTATAAATACTATACTCAAAACTGCTCATGTACCTGATGACTTAAAGCAGGCCTTGGTTGTTCCTCTCTTCAAGGGTGGTGCACCAAGTCAAGTTTCTTCATACAGGCCTATTTCAATATTGTCTTGCATTTCCCAGATATTAGAGAAACATGTTTTTGTCGTTATGTCCGGGTTCCTTGAGAAGTACAACATAATCTCGCCGCATCAATACGGGTTCGTAGCTGGTCGTGGTACCACTCATCTTCTTGAGACTTTTTCTGACATGATACACTCGTCCTTTGACAACAACATGTATACGTGCGCCATCTTCATTGATGTCGCCAAGGCATTCGACACCGTTAACCACACCATCCTTTTAGACAAGCTTCATAGGGTGGGCTTTCGTGGTCCGTTTCATGATTTACTAAAAGTTTTCTCACGAATCGTTCCCAAGTTGTGTCAATAGATAACGTCCGCAGTTCGCATGCTTCCTTAACCTCCGGTGTTCCACAGGGCTCCATTTTGTCTCCACTATTATTTAACATTTTTGTAAACGATATTTCAACAGTAATGACCACTTCCAATATATTGCAATACGCGGATGATACCCTTATATTTTCACGGCATCTAATATACCAGCGTGCAATAGAAATGCTCCAAGCAGATGTAACTAAAATAATGGACTGGTTCTTAGCAAATAAGCTTCGTGTAAATGCTTCCAAAACCAAGCTGATATGCTTTCACAATCCATTAAAAAATGTAAGTTTGACTTCTCCACTGTTTCTACATAACTCCAGCTGCTCATGTGATAATTGTAAACCTGTTGAGTATGTTGACTCAGTAAAATACTTAGGCCTTAACTTTGACTGTGATCTTTCGTTGAACACACATATGTCTTATATATGCAAAAGATTGAGAACTGTTTCTTGTTTGCTTTACCATATAAAAGGATTTCTACCATTGTCACTTAAAAAGAGCATTACGCACGCGTTAGCCTACAGCATACTCAGATACGGCATCACTGTATTTTTTAATTGTCCTCAGTTCTGGCACCTAAGAGTTGATCGTATTTTAAAAGGAATTTTGAAAAGTGTCGCATATAGCAAAGACTTTATATCCTGTGATAACTTGTTTGCCTCTCTCGAGTTACCTTGTTTTCACTCACTATTTCTCCAAACTGTTATCTGGCGACACTTTTGGGGAAGTGAGTTCAAGGTGTCGTCAAGTCCACTTCGTGATCTGAGATCTGCTCCGCGTTTTCAAACTCCGCGGGTAAGGACTCATTACGGTGAAAGTATTCGCTCATTTTATGTTCCAAAAATATTTAATGAAGTACCAGATTCTTTGCTTCTCCTTACTTCAAACAAGACACTAAAGAAATTTCTAAGGAGCTCGTTCTCCGACGTGTATAGACAGTGAACTTTACTGCTTTTAACTCTGATTTCTTTGTTCTTACATATCGCTAATTCCCTCGTGTCATTCTTTTTTTCTTTTTTTTTACTGAAGCGTTTATTTTTTTTTTCGACACACAAAATGACTAGTAGATGTATTGTGTGAAATTGGTTATTTGACCCTATGCATTTTATTTTTTGTGTGAACATACCCTGAGTGAATTTGCCTGTCTCAGCAAGATACATTCATGTCTACAATACGATATTTTCTGTTGCATTTTACGTGATTTCGTGCGCGAAAGTGTGTGCCACTCAGTGTTCTTTTTTTTTATGACTCATCTTCAAGCATTATGCAAACACGACAACAACACCAACTCTGACTTTTCGCGTGTACTCTTATGAAACTTCGAAATGTGTGTGTGTGTGAGTTTTTTTTTTTTCTGTGCACGTGATGTGAGTCCGTGCGAATATCCTGCCTGCCACACCAAACGCTGGATCTGGTCCCACAAGCCTCTGCTGCTTTGACCAGACCCGACACTCAAGTGGTTGGTTATATTTGCAATGTTGAATAAAATATATTATTATTATTATTATTATTATTATTATTATTATTATTATTATTATTATTATTATTATTATTATTATTATTATTATTATTATTATTATTATTATTATTATTATTATTATTATTATTATTATTATTATTATTATTATTATTATTATTATTATTATTATAAACCACAGTTCCAAAGCAGGAAACTTTTATAAATAACTTTCTTTGTGTCAAATTCGAGCACCGACCGCACTGAACTGTCCGGGACGCTGCTTGATTCTTCGGAAATTGTTTCTATGTGCCTTATTTGTAATAAATAACGCATATAGCATCATGTTTTCTAGAGCGCGCCAGATATACCTTTGTTTTTAGTTTATGAGCCCCATTAAACCCCGATTTGTGGGTTTATTGGGGCTCATATGGTAAAATCCCCTAGTTGGACCCGGTGTCTATTTGTGATATCACAAATAGACACCGAAAAACACCGAATCAGGGCAAAAAATAAACAACAAAGGATAACCCCTGAATGTGAAGAAAAATAAGTACCGAAAACATGGTACCCAATCTATAATGCAACACTGCGCATTCAGTTGTTCCGCTAAATTTAGCAGGAAAACTTACGTCACATGACCTCAACACCGATTCCGTTTTTCCGCTAAATTTAGCGGGGTAACCGAATTTGTGTATAGGTCATGTGACAGGAAGTCATGTGACGCTATTTTACGGACTAAATTTAGCGGGGAAACTGAATTGGTGTTGAGGTCGCGCGACGTCAATTACGCCGCTGAATCTAGCGGGGAATTTGAATTAGTGTTCAGCTCACGTGCGGTTAATTTTCCCGCTAAATTTAGCTGGTAAACTGTGATTTCATCTGACGTCACAGGCCACTGCTTTATGAAATGCGGCTTCACAATATCCTCTATCCTCTACATAATCATCTATGTCAGGATTCTGAAACCTCAAGAGCTGCGCTCTAATTTCGTACTACAGAAAATCCTAAACGTCTGTATATATATATATTTTTTTTTCCGGCAGTATTTTTTTTATGCACACGAAAAGCGTTCGGGAATTTTTTACGAATGGTGATTGTAGGAACCTCTGGTAGTCGTCGATGGTTACATTCCAGCAAAACTTTTATTTCACACTATCTACAAGCTGCAAGCGATGCGATCTGACGTGGCGTTCCCCTCCGTTCCAAGCACGAGCTCCCCACCACGCGCGCCCCGGCCACGCGCTCTCCGGCCGCCAGCTCCTTGTCGCGCGCTCTTTTTCAAGACGTCTCTGGCCGATTTCCTCCTCGTCTCGATCTCCTCGTGCCAGTGATATGGCTTATTACGAACCGCTTAAACGTTCCAACAGTGATTTTGTTGTTTCGTTTGGGGTTTTTCGCTTAAATTAGCTTTCCATTGCTTGTTTCGGACAACATGTCTGGTTCTATTCAGTATGGTATTGCTCGCCGGCAATCAACTAAGTTTGGTATTCTTGCAACTTCGTCTCGATTTTGTTCTGTGTTTGATCTTTTTTCGTCCTCAATATGTTGGATCAATACAAGCTTGCATGCACCCTTTGCCTTTTATCGCTAATGAATTTGTGCCAATCAGCACGAACGTGACAGCCCTTAGATTGTGGAAACCAGCTGAACTTACAGAAAAACGTTAGGAGAGAAAGGGAGAAAGAGAACGTTGAAGACG
>JAZHYW010024935.1:0-11284 GCA_037355805.1 Ixodes ricinus | reverse complement strand
CAGTGTTGGGTAAAGTACATCTTAAAGGTACTTCAAGTAAAGTATAAAGCAAATGAGACGTGATGTACTTCAAGCAAAGTAGTAAGTACACTGGGTGCAATGTATTTGAAGTAAAGTACTATAAATACAATGTACTTTCAAAGTAAAGTACAAGTTTTTTAACACAATCTTTCATGATGCCCTTTCATTCCCCTATACAGTGATTTTTTTTAACTGGTATGCATTGCCCAGCGGTAATCAGGGGTGTATGACCTATTTTCAAGAACAGCGGCGAATATTTGATAAAGTCAAGTGGCCACAGAGTAGTTATTTTCAGGAATGGAGCCAAATTCTGAAGTCCCTCCTCTGAATTTGGCGCCGCTTGCACTGGTTTGTTGCACCCAAGGGGGTTAAATGTACTAGGAGAGAGCATTACGTCAGCCCCGTAGCATCCGCAAGCAATCCTCTCATAGAGGAGTGTCCTCTCTTTAATGAAAAAAACAACAAAAAACAGTGAGTGTGAAGGCGAGCTGGTGATAGTTAATCATAATGTGAAACCTGAAATTGGGGCGCGAAAATATTAAGGAACTTTCAAGTCGAAGGAAAGACAAAAGAGAATGTCGCAGAACATTGTGACGTTCTCCTCTGTTGTCTTGTCCTTCGACTTGAAAGTTTAATATTTCCGCACCACAGTCTCAGGTGCTACATTATGATTAATTTTGCTCTCCTAATATTTTAAACCTCCTTTCTTGCGCTGATCGGCCGAGAAGTAGCGAGAATTCAAAACCTACGGAAAAGCCAGCCCCAGAACAGACGGAGCGATGAGTCGTCTGCTCACGTTTCTGGTGCCGGTAGAATATCCCTTTCCATATTTCTTCGGAGTTGACAAAGCATCATTTCGTGATACAAATTGAACAAAACCAAATTTGGGGATTGTACTTTAAAGTCGGGAATCGTACTTTCTTCCGAAAGTACCAGAAAAAATACTTTAAGTAAAGTACAAGTACATACTCAGAGAATGTGCTTAAGTTAAAGTACAAGTTTCCTAAACCTCACTTGAAGTAGTACTTTAAGTACAATGTACTTTAAGTACTTCCCAACACTGGTTGATAGTATGCTGTACAGAGCTGGTGCCACCTAAAGATTTGGAATCGTCAAATATATCATCGAAGTCATTCAGGAGGTTTAATAAGGAATCGCACTTGGAAACTGGTAAACGAGTCATCGCAAGGAGAGCATCGTTTCTGAGCTTGTGAGGTTTGGTACGTGATGAATATAATTGGGATGGTGTGTGGCTAATGGTATTGATGTGTTTGATTCTCCGAATATCGGCCGTAGCAACACAGCTGCAAGCGGGCAGAACTTGGCCGACATGGGTTGTATTGGTTATCCATACGGGAGTTGATACGGTGATCACGCGAGGTAATAAGTTTTTCAGGCAAGGCAATGCCTTACCTGTAACACTTGAAAGACTGGCCGATCTTGCTTGGCAATACCGACCAGTATTCCATCACAAAGTGTGATGCGATGGACAGTCGATTTCTTTTTATGACGCACGGATAGCCATTGAAGGACACCCACCGGCTCAATGGTCGCTCAGCGATAGCGCGAAAAACTAAGCGCCGCGACCGCAATGATACGTCGCTCTTCGCTCGTAACATACACTAAACGAGGCACCACTGCGTTAAATGCAATTTATTTCACATTGTGAGCGTTGATCGGCAACAAACAGTACAATAGAAGACGACAAGTGGTAGGAAACATCTCGCGAGACGAGAGAATCGAACTTTGACCAATGCCCAATTTGGGAAAGTGCCAAAAAGCGTTCGGAGACGACAAATGAATGAACGAACAAGGCGAGCGGCCTATAGACCTTTTCTGTGTACTCTCGTCCCCAGCCACCTAATAGGCGTATCCGGTATGGGTGACGAAAAAATAATCCAACGTTTCAACCAGCAAATAGTAAAAAAATACAGGGGAGGCAAAACGAGAAAGTTTGACGGTTACGCTTATATTCTAAATGCCTTCTATTGGCGTGGCAAAGGCAAAGCAATGTTTTCGCCCATACTGGAAGTGACATCAATTCAAGATGGCGGCGCACTTGCAGAAAAGGTCTATAGGTTCACAGCAAGTTAGTAAACATGGCCAAAATTTAGTTTAGGCGCTTATTGCAAAACGGTGGACTCAAATTAGGTCGCCACATTTCCATTATGCTAAGACCTATAGCTCTGCAACAGCTCCGAATCATTCGCATACTTTTGTTCTCAGTGCCGCGATCATTTCGTGCATTACGCATGTCCGCACGTTTCCAAACACCGCAATTATATGCGATCCTTTTCCTAAGGATCAAAAATATCGAGGAGACAATTCCTGAATTCATGACGTTTTATTTGCGTTATACTCGGTCTCGAGCGAACTCAAGACGCAGCAGCGATTGGTCGGTCGTCATTCCGACCAATGCCTTCGTGCACTCCTACACAAACATATATAGATATATATATATATATATATATATATATATATATATATATATATATATATATATATATATATATATATATGTCCCTAATAAGACAACATCGTGAATGGCGAATTGTAAATAAAGAAATGCAGCGATCATTACCTTCAAATTCGTATAATGCACGCACGTAGCCAGGGGGCGGGGGGGCCCATGGCGGCCCGCCCCCACCCCCCCATATCTTCCACTTTGCTGGGACGTCCTTTCCCCCTCTCCCTCATACAGCATTTTGTCATGGGTGCCCCCCCCCCCCCCTGAAACAAGAATCTGGCTACGTGCCTGGTATAATGCATGACATGCGATATAGAGATTTGGAGAGGATACTGTTGTATCACGTGACGTATATTTTCCCGCCAAATTTAGCGGGGAAACTGAATGCTTGCAAAGGTCACGTGACGTCAGGTCACGTGACGTCGATTTCCCGCGCTAACTTTAGCGAGGAAACTTGATTGGTGCCCAGGTTTCTTGACGTGAACTTTCCGGCTAGATTGAGCGGGGAAACTGAGTTGACATATATAGCTCACGGGCCGTCCAGTTCCCCAAGGTGTATGGGTCACGTGACGTCAGCAGATGTCATGTGACGGCAGTTTTTCTGCTAAATTTAGCGAAAAATGGACGGACGGACAATATTTTGGGATTGGAGGTAGCGTTAAAAAACATTTCATGTCTTAGAAAAAGAAGAAAAAAAAGGTGGTCCGCTGGAAAGGTAATTCTTCCCAAGCTTACAGGCGAAATCGATGGACCAGATGTCGCTACGCGCATGCACTTAAACCGCAATTAGGCCTCCGTCGTGCACCCAGTGCACTAACATTTGCTATACGAAAAATAACGCAACATTGAAGCCACATTCGTTTTGAGCAGGGGCGTCACTATACTCGCGGTCAGCTTTCTGTGGCAATCCAAAGAGAGGTGGAAAGCCCGTGTACGGCAGTTAGTGCACCCTCTCCCTAGCATTGACTAGATTGCTACAGAAAGTTTACCGGTTTACCGTGAGCATAGAGTCAGCGCCGCGACTCCCCCCTCCCCCCCCCCCCCCCCCCCCTTCTCGTGGCCTGCCGCGACACCTCCCGGGAGCACTCCACCCGGGCCGGTCCACTGGTTGTGAGAAGTTATCTTTAAAATGGATACGGGAGTGCTTGTTGGCCATCCGTCGTCCGTCGCAACTTCCGGAGTGATCACCGACCTGATCGATTTATACTCTTGCGCAGTCCCTGCCACACCCGAAGGCACCTCCACCAGGGTCGCCCTATCATCGAGCACACATAGGTCGTGAAGAAGACGTTTTCAAAGTCGAGTAAGAGGGAAAGCCATGCCACTGAACCACCGTGCACTGAAAGGAAAGAGCAGCGTCGAGCGGCGGTTCGGTTGTGAGCGGACTCAGACTGTGCTTTGATTCTTCGACGCCCCGGGTGCCGCGGCGGGGTGTTGTAGCGCATCATGTCATCCGTTTGTCGTGCTATCGCCGCCTAATATTACTTTTGGCGGGGTTCGCGAGCCTCCGTCACCTGCACGTTACGAGCCACCAAAGCGAAACAAATCCCCCGTTTTGCGTTTCCGAAACTGGCCGCCAGGGCGGCAACACTGTTGCTGGAATTTTGCGAATACACAGAGCAAAACCAACCCCGAAGCGAAAATCTCAAAAACATACATGCACAAAAAAGAAAAGAACAAAAACTTTGACGCGGGGTTTAACAAGTGTACCGTTACGGCTTTCACGTCCACCCCCATTTGGGGCCTCCGACTCCGGTAGAAACCGTGAGCCGTGCCATAGAGACGACCAGCACCGGCCGAAAGACACTCACGAACTCGCGGAGAAGGTAAAAACGTGAAGGGAAGCTAGACTAAAAACGCGCGAGCGCAACTTCGCGACTATATTAGCCAAGTGCGCGACCGAAAACGTCGCTGTGCTCGTCGCTGACATTGCGTTGTATCTCGTGGACGAGCGTCGCTCGTCGACGAAAATCAGCGTAATGTCAGAGTGTCAACTGTAACGATGTTCGTTTAAGAATGCGACGGCTCCGATCTTCCATCGTTATATTTTTTTACACATACCGTCGAACTTGTACTTCGCAACCAGTGATACGTAGTCGGAGATTAGAACTCACGACGTTGCGGCGAGGAAAATTCTGCTCGGGACGCAAGGAACGGAAACCACGAGAAGGCACCACCGAAATATGTCGGCGCTAATAGTCGATGGCAACTTAAGAAAGTAGCGCGTGATGACTCCATGGCATTTAATTATCTGTCCGCAGTCAATGGGATAGCCGGATTTGTTGATAAGAACGTCGAGGAGTCAATCACGAAGCAAGAAGCGTGAAGATAGCAGAGGGACACTGAAGGGGTATCTATGCTCGCCAATGTTTTTATTTGTATATGACATAGGAGAGCCCAACGATACCCAAAAACAATTCGCTGCTCGATTTTTTTTTTTGCCTTTCTGCCAGAAAGTTGTTGATCGAGAACTGGCCGGTTGGAGTCGCGCTCAATCTCTTCTCCGTGGTCACGTGCTGTTTTCTACGGTTTAGACATAACCATCAAATATAATCAAAGTCCTGGGTCATCGAAGGCATGCACTCAATATTAAAAATAGAAAAGAAATGTGGCACCCATTTTTTGTGGCTTCTAAAAAAGTGCAAACACATGATTACAAAAAAAAAACAGTTGCACAGTTACGTGACTTTCGCCAACTATGTCCTCCTCTATATTTCTTCTTCCTCCCCAGTCTGTTTCGGTTTCAGTTTCAAGCAGTTGCATTTTTTTTAGTTTATTAAAAAACATACGTGACGCAGTGGCAAATTGTTGATTGTGTAATCTTCTGACACCTTAATAAATCGCCTGGCCAAAAATTAAAAAAAAATAATTTTGGGGGGATGTCGGTGTCTTTTGAAGCCACGCCTTGCGTTTTTTGAACTATCAGGGACTATACGGCCCGCAAACTCGACTGCTCTTTGCGCTCATCGTGCGTTTGTTTACCCCCAAAACGCACCTGCGTGCTCTTGTTGCCCCCCCCCCCCCCCCCCCCCCCTCAATAACAGCCAATATCGGCGCGCGCGCACAACAGAGCACGAGAGCCTGGAGCACTCATTGTATACGTGATTTGTTTATTCGGGGCTAGCCAACGTACGTGTTCGATGAGCGCCGTCACACAATGCATGTTTGGTGCTGCTTGATGCTCTTCATCCGAACGTACCGCTCAGACTTGGAGTGAAACAGAGGATAGCGAATCGTTGAGAGCGTTCTTAAAGTTCTCACTATTTTCTTCTTTTCTTTTTTCCCCGAGCGCGAGCGCCGTTTCGATGTCAGCATCAGCAGCGGCCCACCAAAGACCATGGCATGCTACGTGACCGGTCGATATCGGTTTTCGCTCCGCGGGCGCGGACTCGTTGAAGCGACCGAACTCTATCCATTTGTGCGATTAGAAAGCGTCCGTCGTCGCTGCCCCGCGCGTTCGTGCACGGTTTCCCGCACAGCCTTCTGGCCCCGCGTTCGTTCTCTCCGCTCTCCAAATAACAATTATACGGAAGCGCACGTTTCCGATGGCCAGATTCGGACTGCGCGGAGTCGTGCGCCGCACGCTTGGCTCGCTTATCGGGACAGTTTTACGGACGTGACGATGACTTTGGGGGGACAGATTCCCAACCACTCGCGTGCGAGACGTGACTCTGTACTCCGTTCTACCTTATACGATAGGACCCCAACGGATGCTACCAGCCATCCCAGCCAATCCAGAGCCGTGAACCTGTCACGTGATTTACCCGCCCCGCGCTTTCTTGTGCCCTTTCTGAGGGTCACGTGACACTCACGCAGCTTTTGATTCGCTTCGATGGCCTCTGGCATCTTCCGTGATCCATCGTAAGGTATAAGACGAAGAGTAGTCTCTGTTCACCCCTAAACTGACGGTGCGGTAGAAGCTACGGTCTTCGTTGGACCAATCGTACGTCTACCTTTGACCACGTGATCACGCTCCCTACCCATGGCGTCACGCAGAAAGTAGGGTGAGTTGCCGAAAGGTAAGCGGTTGATTGTTCCGACAAGTTCGCAGCACTTAGCTCGCACTGTCAGCCTAGGCGCGAACTGGGCGAGCATACTGTAGAGTCCGTTCGCCCGTCATCTGACAGTGTGATGGAAGCTAAGGCGCTCGTTAGGCCAATCGTGCGTCGATCTTTAATCACGTGATTACGCTCCCGCCCCCATGTACCCTTGCGCGGAGTGCGAGATCAGGTGATGAAAGGGAAGCGGTTCATTGATCCGGCGAGCGCGTGTAGCTTTTCACCGCACTGCCAGCTAACGGGTGAACGGAGGAGGTTCGTTTGTTTCCGCGAGCGTTGTTTGCTCATTCGTCCGCTTGTTTTTGGTCCCGTCCGTGTTTCACTATCTCTGTCCACCTCCTTTCTCTCTCTCTCTCAGTTGGTTTTGCCCTTCTGGCTCTTAGTCGTCCCAGGTGTACGCTGCTTTTGGATAACTAATCTGTCCTTTTTACTTTATACTCTGTCGCGCACTAAACGCACACTGCGCGGGTCACACTTCGCGCAAACCCGATAACAGATTTTTTTCCCGGATTTTTGGTCGCAAAAGAGGGTAAGGAACGCTAAATATCATCTCCTAAATTGTTGCTTTGGAATCTGGATGAACGTGCTTTGCCAAAATAGTGTTTTGATAACACTTTTTTTTTAAAGTTCTGAGAGCTTAAGTAGGTCATGCTCTGAACGTCTGTTTTTTTTTTACTGAACAGCGTTAACAAAAATGCGCAAGACAATTAATCAATAAATCAATCAATCAATCAATTTTATTTACATCATCATCAGGTAGATAGACTGCTTGCAGGAGAATAATTGTGCTGGACTGCCAATTCTTAAGCGTAAAATACATTTCTAAAATTATCATCTTTTTTTTTTTTGGGGGGGGGGATAAATTTGGACGACTACTTTGAAACTTCCAAAATCAGTTTTGTGAAGGCGCTACAGTCCAGCTGACGAATAGATCAGACCCTCTTATGCGCTTTTTTTATAGTCATATTATAGTTATTCTATCGTTTCGGTGCTTCTTTGCGTAATGTGGCGGCCTCTATATATACATAACGTTGCGTAATAACATGGTGTGATAAATTCCTTTCAAAATGTAGGCCTCTCTGTATTGCGTTTGAAGCCGTGTATCAGTGTTAGTAGAAATCTCGATTTGCTCACCTTCTGTTTCATAAAGCTCCATGTTTCAGTAGGCGGTTCTAAGTGCAAGAAATAACTACGCTTTCCAAATAAGTCAGGGTTAGCCAGACTTTTACTGCAATTACTACAGGTAAATAAATTACTTTGTAATCGATTACTTTAGAGTCATTTTATCAATCATTTGATTACATTTAGTAGGAAGTATTTGCAAGAGTAATCTGATTATTTTGGAAGTATTTAAATTACTCGTAATTTAAATACCCTCTGTCGTTTTTTAATGGCGCCTTTTTTCGTACAAGTTTCCTACAAAGAAATCCTCGAACCAAGCCTTCGCCATGAGGATGGTGTACAAAAATTGATGGATTAAGAAGTCGTTCATAATTCGGTGATTCTATTTTCTAGTCCGATAATGGACAGTACACAAAAGACCCGTTTTCAAGCCGACCGAAACTCCGTCCCTTTTTTAAGATCTGAAGTAACCGTAGAAGAAACGGTTACTTCTTAAGTAACGGCCAATTACTTTTTGTCTCAAGTAATCGAGTAATCTGATTGAACACTTTTTAACCCAGAGTCATTGCAATTTTACTCAATTAATTTTTTGAGTTACCTGTATCATACTGCACTGTACACTGCGCGACACCGTTGTCTCAAACGAGAAATCGCCGGGTCTTTTTTTTTCCCCTTTTTCTTCTCTTCGGATTAAGAGGTTGTCATCAAAACCACAATTGTTGCAGAAGGTGCATGCTCTTCGTGGGTCATGAACCTAACCGGTAATGTCTGGTGTCCGCTAATGAACCTTCAAATAAAGAGCAAAAAGTCGCCGATGTCTCGTTTCCACCAGAAGTGTCTCACACTGTTAGGTGGAAGTTTTCCGATATACCCCCCACACACAAACACACTCTTTGGGTCGCTAAAACAGCTTGGAGTGTCGCAGTGCGCAGGCGCAGCGCGGTGTCCCCAGAGGATTGGGAGACCCAAAGCATACGGGGCCCTTATTTGAAAACTCTCTGTTGTCCACAGTCATTTCACTACGCAGTGAAAACGCGAAGGGAGATGTTTAGCCCGATATAACAAGATGTAACATGTAACACCGCCTGTGCAGAGCCGAACCGACGCTCTAAAGGCGACACTACGCAGTTTCTCCACACACACACACACACAAAAAAGCGAACGTCTTTTGAAAGCTTGGAGCAGAAAGCGGAAAAGATGTTGGTCCTTTTTACGGCATCTTCGATTCACGAAGCCGAGGGTGCTTGATTTAGATGACCACGATTTCCTATCACCGCCATCACAGGCGGCCATAGCTGTGTGCCCGACTGCTGAGCATGTGCTGACGACGAGCTTCCACAATCTATTTGCAACGTACACATTCCACACCATCGACATCGCTAGTCTTTGCAGCCTATTAATGCGACCTCGTTCTGAGCACGTGCTCTAAACAACGCCCTCAGACATGGCGCCTTGGGAATGCCCCCTAGTGGAGCTTCTGGGGTCTGCCACGAGATGACTCTGACTTTTGAAGACGGTCTCTTGCACCATCAGCGTAATGGCCTCCAATCCAACGTGGATTCGGGATTGCCAAGCAGCCAGCATGTAACGAATAGAGGCCAGAAAGCGAACCGACAGGAACGAGGCCCGAGAAACAGCAGCAGCAGCAACGGCAGGCTTTGCGCGTGCACGTTCCTTCTAAGGAACCCCTTTGGCGCCAGGAGCACCGCATAAAGCCCAAATTGCTCGAAAAAACCAGACCGAGCCGAAACGACGGGCCGCAATAAAGGCTCCGACTACAACCCCCCACAAAGAAAGAGACTGCAACTCAAAACGCAGACACCCGGGCCACGACCGTACATCTGCTCGAATAAACCCGGCTCAAGCATACCAGCCGCCCCACTGCTTTTTTACTATTATTATTCTGTTTTAAAAAAAATAAGTTTTTTATTTTTGTGTTTTTTCGTTTGAGTAGCGGTGTTGGAATGGTGGAGCGACGGGGCTTCTGCGAGAGATCACATGTCTGACTTACCGGTTTCCCGGCGCGTGCACACTTTATGTTTTCATTATTTCTTAGCATACGTTATTTGAACTTCCTCTCCTCCCCGCGAGCGCGCGAGTTTCTTTTCGAATTTATGGAGCGTGGGAGGAGGAGCTAATTTGTGAGAAGTGATTCTCCGGAAAAGAACATTTTTCTCTTTCACTTTATTTATTGTTTTTGAAGTGTTTCCAGAACCTCTTTTCTCTCGCAATTTGTTCCTTCACACGGCTGTGCATGCGTGGATATAAATGTGTGAGTGTGTGCAGTCGCTCATATACCCGTACTTCACATGCGCGAGCTACCCGAAATTGTGCAGGACCTGGTATCGCGAGTGCCGTGGGTACGGGAGCGAGCCGTATTTTTCTTGCGTTTAAACCCTCCCATAATCTTGTATGATCCATATGCCTTTTAATTGTTTCTTTTTTTGTTTTCAGGCACAAGAAATATTATGTATTGTCCCAAGTTCATACGCATTCTGCTTGAATTTGTTTCGTTTTCTTTGTTTGGAATGCGCAAATGGTGGTCGTTCGGGCTTGGACACGTCCTATACTATACGAACATTGGCTGATGTGGAGCTCGTATTGTCGTTATTTATAGACTTTATTAGAAAGAATACAAAGATGTCAACGGGTTGATCTGCTGGTTTGCTCCCCATGGGAGCTCGTCGTATACAACAGAAAATTACACCTAAATCTAGAGTGCCATATTTTATTCGCGGCCTTTTGTTCTTTTTGGGGGCAATATTAAATTGAATTGAATTGAATTGAATTGAATATACTTTATTCAGAGAAACGTCTCGGAGGATAGGGCAAAAGGCGGCTAGAGTCCCCTGACAAGGGCCCACCGCTGTACAGTCCAGCAGCAACATGGACAGTCGAAAAGCGAGTAAAAATCAATTACACCATTATACAAAGAAACAGTGACATATACAAAATGTATACAACAGATACACACCAAAGCACCAACGTAAATTATGTTAGACCTAGAAAAAAATTTCTTAAGGCGGTTTTATATGTGTGTATTGTATTAGAGCTATCAATCAATTATCAAGGACAGTATTTCATTATGGGTATTTAATAATCGTGCGATCTGATTAAGTATCTTTTGTCTACCATAGTTGGAGCGTATTCTCGACTGTAGGTAGTGCGTATAACGGAAGGTGTATGTGGATGCCTTGTTGATGTAATTTTCTTGCACGAACTCAGGGTGTAGTTTAGTTTTGCGGAGCATGTAAATTGCCCATTACTGTGTGGTTGATTGTTCTCCTGTAAGACTGTTATAGTGCAGCAAAGATGTTCCAAACACCGGTAGAAGTATTTAATAAAAGGGTTACTCAAACCATACGTAAACCTACGAAAATGCAGACGTTTCTCAACCCACACTGGTAACATCCTTAACTCTGGCTACTCCAGCGAAATCAACGCCACGCAGCGGAACGGTCGAAAAGCTCTGAGAGAAGGTCGTTTCGCCTTGGTCGTCTGCTCTCGTCGCTTGGTTCTCGTAGGCAGCATAGCTCCACGCGCTGGTTTATTACGATCATGTAAATAATCGCGATTCATTGGTGCCTCAACAAAAGTGGGATGAGTGAGAATAATT
>JAZHYW010024932.1:0-67967 GCA_037355805.1 Ixodes ricinus | reverse complement strand
TTTGTAGGAATTTTATGTTTTTCTAAAAGAAATGTCAAGCTCGTCGTTCAGGTCGATTTGTTTATCAACTTTGACATATCCTCACTTTTTCTGTACTTAAGGTAAATTTTCGTTCTTTAGCTCTATAGAAAGCCCAACGCAAGCCCATTATAGATATACTAATACCTTTATGCTCTGCTAACTAACCGCTCCGCCACCATCACGTAAACGTTGGGAGAAATAATAAATGTGGAAAGTTTGAAGTTGATTTTCTCGAAAACCCCATTGTCGTAAATTTTTATTCTTTAAATTTTGTTTAGATTAAGTAGTCGACTATAAGAAAAATTAATCTATAAATATATTATTTTGGTAGTATGTCCTTTATTTGAGTCGCAATTGTGTGAAATGTTTGCTCATTTGACGAAAATTCAGCAACCTTACCGTCATAGCGCGCCTCTACGATTTCAGAAAGTATATATTTATTTTTGTTTACGTTATTGGAAAAAGGCCCCTTCGCGAGACTGCTTCTTGCTAGAATATTAGGTCTGTTGGAAAAGTAATGACGCATCACTGGCTAAGCTAGTACTCGAACACGAAAACGTACTGGATCTTGCCTTGAGAAAATGCAATAACAAATTAACAATAAAAAAAAAATCTGTTGGTCGTTACGGTTTGTTTAACAAGCTTCAGAAGAGGACAAAAATATACATTTCCCACTTCTTCACCAGACGCGCCCAGCGAAGAGCTGCATGGCTCGAGAAAGCGCATGTGAGGTCACGCGCTTTCATCTTGCGCTAGTATTTTGCTGAAAGCTGGAGTGTCGTGATTCAGCGCGTGGTGCAAGGACATCACTGGAAGAGTAAGATGTTGTCAATCTTTACCTGCGTGGCTACGACCGAACAGGGAACGTTAATCTTCGGCGTAGTGAGCGACGACATCGTCCACGACTTGTCCCAGGCGCTCTTTACGCTCAACGTTGTCGATGGGTGGATGACGGAAGTACTATGCCTATTTTCACCTAACTCGTTTATATTTAAAACGGTGTTCAAGCCCCTTCAAAAACAGGCACCAGGTGTACGAAAGAAATAATGTCGTCTCAAAGTGGATATTCTCCCATCAAGGCACGGGATATGCTCGTGTGATGGAGTGGGTGGCGTGCTCCAGCACCAGACATGCATGTATAACTTGACAACTACAGAATTGTATTTCTTAACGAACGCGCGAAGCTTCGTTGAGGCACTCAGATCGAAAGTCAAAGGAATTGTTCTACTCTCTTCTGCCAAAGAGAAGCTCACGGTTTTCCGGGAGCTCAAGAAAAAAGAGTGGGAGAAATTAAAACCCACCAAGGGACATCCGATCCTCACACATGTGAAGGAAGACACTTGAGGAAAGCACCTGGAACTTCGCCCTATAAAAGATTTGCGAGAGCCCAGAGTAGCTGCATACAGGTGTCAAGGAATCTACGTACCACTTTGTGTCCCGAAATTCAGAAGATCATCAGGGAGTGCGTGGCGGCATGTTCAAAACAGCAACCGTGGACTGCGTGGCTCCTACAGAGTGCGAAAATTAGTTCCCAATTACGTCGAACTAGTAAAAACGTGTACTGCCTTTAGAAATTGTGCCATCGAAGTTTTTGCGTTTTTACTGGTTCTGTGCGAGCGTTTCTACATTACTGAGGTGCAAGAACTTTGCAGTACACCGTCGGCGACCTTCAAGATGTGAGGAGAAAAACCCGGTGCACATTCCCAAAATATTTATGTATAAGATTTGAATGGTGCGAGAATTTATCATTTAATCGTAATAGGCTGGATAATAAGTAGCCACCATCATTTTCTTTGAACCGTTCTATATAGAAACAATTTTTGACTTGTGGCCTTTTGATTTTTATATTCTTGTTACTCATTGTTTTGTAATGTGCTTTTGTGGCTTCTCTTATTTAAAGTTTTAAATTACAATGAATATCACAAGTTCGTTCCTACTTTACGTTCCTTTTTAGAATTCGTAAACAAGAATAAAAACATATTTTTGAAATCGTAGAGGCGCACAATGCCGGTAAGGTTGCTGTATTTTAGTCAAATGAGCACATATTTCACACGATTGTGGCTCAGATAGAGGACATACAACCAAAATATTACATTTCTAGATTGTTTTTTCTTGTAGTCGACATTTATTATATGGAAAATAAATTTTAAAATAAAAATATACGAAAATTGAGTTTTTGAGAAAATCAGCTTCAAACTTCCAATCTTTGTTATTTCTCAGAACGTTTACGTGAAGGTGGCGGAACGGCTAGTCGACAAATTAGAAAGGTATTAGTACAACTATAATGGGCTTGCTTTGGGCTTTCAATAGGGCTAAAGAACAACAATTTACCTTAAGAACGGACAAAGTATAAGAACCTGTCAAGTTTGCCCAAAAATCGACCTGAACGACGAGTTTGACATTTTTTTTTAGCAAAACGTAAAATTCCTAAAATATTTTAACACGTCACAGTATCTTTACAGTACATATTAAATGAGGAGAAAAAGTTAAGATGATGTAGAAAAAAGAGTAGCAGCAGCACAGGGTGTCGAACAAGCGACCTGCAAGGGCAGGCAAAAACACTAGTTTCTGTCACTGCGGCTTCTATGCTTCGTAACTCGAGAACAAAAAATGGAAGCAACATGCTGCTTGCGCTCCCCCCCTTCATTGCGGAAATGCCCCGAAAACATATATTTTTTTCGTCAAAAATAAATATTAGTCCCTTTTAGCCTGTCGGATTTGAGATGAAAACGCTATATATATACCGGGTGTTCATTTTTAATTCGAACAAATTTATTTTAAGAAAGCCGTGAAAGTTACACTTATGCCGCTTGTGGAGGTGAGTTATACGGCCAGGGGGACATATTATAGGGGGCTAATCGTAACGATCAGTTGGCTAATTAACTAAAATTTGATAATTACATTTTTAAGTAATGAAAATAGACATATGGTTCCAGTTAGAAACTTGCTCAGCGTCATCGAAAAGCACTAAATCAGTCATTTTCAGAATGACTTTGAGCGCGTGAGAAGCGTAGTAGTGCACTAAAGTTACCACTTGTGGAGCAGGTACAAAGCTAGCGGTTGCGGTAAGGCGCCCGCGCGATTTTTCCATCTCTTATCTAGCCCCAGCCTTGTACCTGCTCCGATCGAGTTGTATATATATATATATATATATATATATATAATGATCAAAGATAAACAGATTAATGTGTAGCATGTATAGTCGAATGTATGTGATGACATTTACTGCGTGGTCTGATTTAAAATCGAGCACGCGTGTCGCGGTGGGTATCTTGATTTGCCTCAAAAATTATATATTATAGCTCCATTTTATCAATGAACAAAACTACTCTTTAATATCTTATACAAAAATTGTTTCTCACCACAAAACTTATGAAGTGCAGCTTGGTCAGATGCTACGTTTAGGTTGCTTGATTTTTTCTGCCCAGTTCTGTCAGTTGTTATTATTGGATAGAAACGAAAACGTTCACAGTAATTTTTGTTGTAAATGTATAATTCATAACCAGTTTCTTTTTCTTTGTTTAAACTAAATTGCTTTAGCGCATTTAATGCCAGAAGTAAAAGAAGTCAAATATCGCATCTTTGACATTTTGGTGACATATTTGTAGACTTGTACCTTAGGATTCATTATACATTTTGCTTATTACATACTATTTGCCTCTAGGCCTATACGTGTGCTATCGACTGGTACCACTTTATGTTATTTTCATGAAATAATTTATATATATTTTTAAATTTAATTATATTGTAATTCTAGCTATAAGTATATTTAATAAAAAAGAGTACGTTTTCAGTTAGAAAGCTCTTAAAAAAAGAGAACACATTGTTTTCTTTTATGCTGCTGACACTTTGTTTTCACTGAAGTAGGTACTACATTCACCCACAGTTTTATATCTTGTTTTGACGATATTAAGCTTAGCTAGATGTCGGCTCACAGTTTTTCTCAATTATCTTTTGATCCAGGTGACGTGCCATGTTCTCAAATTTTCGGGTTCTGTTCAAGCCGTTAACGTCAGATTCTCACGGAGTGTGGCGTTTCTGCGATGCTTAGTTTGTTTACCCGAGCCGAATAACACGGTTCTTGTTTCTCAGAAGCCCCCTGCTAATTATTATCACTAAAAAGGATATGGCAACGGCAGTACACCCTCCCCTATCCCCACCCCCTGAAAAAACACTGATATTTTTACAGGAACAAGATACTGCAGCCATTTTCACGGCACTGGTCAGCGCTTTAATTTTGGTGGCGGTAGCTCTCTGGGTGGGGAAAACCCGGAAACACAAGCCAGCGACTCTGTCCTCGCCGCCAGGGCCCTGGGGGCTTCCACTGCTGGGTTACCTTCCTTTCCTACGAAGGAAGCAACACATTGTCTTCAGAGACCTTTCTCGCAAATATGGACCAGTTTTCAGGTGGGTGAGAATTTTCGTCGAACTTTTACTACCGGGGAGTACAGATGGGACACTTTGATTTCCCGTCGATTCATGGAGAAACAAAGATGCGTTTCTACATTGAATGTCTCCTACATTTGTTTTTCGTGTGCAAAATATTTTGCTTAAGTCGTGGACACATGGTCCGCAGACAGCTTAGAGGGGCCCTAATGTGGATTTTAAGATTCTTATTTGATAGCGCGGGCTGAACCTATCCACTTTAAATATAATGGAAAACACCAAATTACGATCACGCGTTGTCTTTCTCGCCCTTAAAAACTCGACAAAACACTGCGACACGCTCTTTTTTCTGAAATATCTAAAGAAAAAATTGGCTTAAGGTTGCTCATGCGTAAGAATGCGAAATCATTCCTACATGGAGCGCATTCCTACAAGCAGAACGTCAAGTCTTCCTATCGCACATGGCGCTGCAGCGGTGACATGACGCACCCTCACTGCGCAGGCGCGGCGAATCTTGCCGGCTTCATGACGGCTTCCGTGACGAAGCATTGCGTTGCTGCGCTTTTCTTTGTGTTTTATTTCCGAAGCGCGTCCGCTTTGGCCTCGGGCGGACCCGCCGGCTTCCGTGCCGAGGCATCTGCGTTGCTGTGCTTTTCTTTGCTGTTGCTTTTTTTTCTGAGGCGCGTCCGCTTTGACCTTTGGTGGTGACAAAGCATTTGATAAGACACGTCGCAGCCAATTTAGGTGCCTTTTTCGCGGTAACGGGTTTTTAGGTGCATTTTTTACGCGGATATAGACGCCGCCGGCTCCGCTCCATGGGACCATTAATACTTTCGCACTAAAAGCGGCTTGTCGCGGTGTGTGGTTGCTTTTGTATAAGCGAGAAAGGCCACGCGTGATTGTATTTCTGGGTTTTATAGCACGCCTAGGGTGCGTAGATTGAGTTCACGCCGTAAAATGATCTGGGAAATTACATTAGTGGCCCTTTAGAGGGGTACAGAATCGAGACTTGATATATCGCTGAGACACTTCGAAACGGGCGAAATATGATCCATAATATCCGTAAATGATAATCACACGTTTGCATTTTTCAGCGGATGGCTATATTTTTCGTTCGAACCCACGAATTCCATAGCGAGTGGGGCAAGCGCTCCAAAATCGGCCATCGATGCGCCGCGATACGTCTCGAGATATTTGCCCGTGACGTCACGCTCCCAACGTCACGGGCCCATAAATGGCCCAGGGTACCGTAATTACGATTGCCAGCACCCGGTGGCGCCAGCTTTGTCGTCAACGCTAGGGCGCCTACATGGCTGTGTGTCTCAGGGCAGAGCCGTATATGTAGAGAGTTTGGCCATTCGTTGGGAAGTATAGGAGACAAATGCGGAGGCGCCATTAGCCGAAAGCGGGCTGGGCGTGTTCCAGGGCGTCTTCAGAAATTCGAATGTGACCAACCAGAAGCCGGAAATAATGCCCTGGCGGTGGTCGCGAGAAACAAACCTGATAACTGCATTGGAGTAACTCTCGATGACTGAAAATATGGTACACGTGATGTTTCAATCACGCTCATCCAAACTGATGGTGGAAGAGTGAGACAAGCGGAACGATCGACATAATCCGTACGCCTAGCGCCAAGGGCCGAGAATCTGCCGTTCGAGCGGTCACACTCTGTCCGAGCAAAACAGAGTTAAGCCGCGCACACGTGCACCCTATTTTCAACCACAAAGAGTTACTACACTTCACTCTTACGCGCTTATTAAAACCATTTACGAACATAGACCTTTGATCAGAACTGTTTCTCGCTACCACCGCTAGGGGATTCTTTTCGGCTTCTGGTTGGTCAAGAGAGCATGCCAAGCCCTCTTTCCGAGTCTGCCGCACGCCCTGGCTCTGCCCGCGCCTCCCATTGACCAAACTCTCTACATATACGGCTCTGTCTCAGGGTGAAGACATCCATTGCTTGCCCTGAATATGCCAGCGCGTGACGCTCTCGCACACTCCGTGCGTGACTCGGGTGGTAAAATGGCGTCTATGCATCAGCCAAAGCTACGCGCACGTGCTGAGTGACACCGCATTGCACGCACATCAAATGCATAAAAAAACGATTGGGCAACAAAATGGTTGAGATGTCACCACTCAAGCAAATGCGCGCGTGTGTATGAAGGCACTCTACCTCAATGCGTTACAATCACATCAAGCGGGAATATGCGAGGTATGGTGTACTGTAAATGAGAGGGTGTGCCATGAGACGCTCGTTCCCGGGGCGCCCCTATCGGACACGCCGCACCGTGACGCTGCCTGCTACTGATGGGCCCGTGACGTCAGACATTCCAACGAAGCTCGTCCCCTTCCCCTCCCCCAAGTACAAGGTGGTATTGAGGCAGTAGTTTTGTTCGCTGTCAGAATTGGTTTTCTTGCGTTTACGGGCGAAAGACAGGTGTTTGTGAACTGTTGTCATAAAAAGAGACCGCGTCTGCACAAAGAAATAGCCGCTACAATTTCGCTTTTTTACCCCTTTACTTAGATTTAACAATGACAAATAAAACATATCGTATAGATGTGCGATCTAAGCGCATCGCCGCGAAAGCATTCTTTTAACCTTGAAACAATATTTCGTGTCCCATCGCAATAAATTGCAAACGACGGGAACATTGGGGCTCCAGTGCGGTTTTAAATTACGCCGGCTGTGTCTAAAGACTTGTCCGTTGAACAGCGAGTTCAACGGACAAGTCTTTAGACACAGTTGAACAGCGACTTGTCAGCGAGTTTAGCGATACGATTGACGTACATGAAAGCGAACGAACCGTCAAAGATATAACGAAACACTCGATCGCGGTTCATACCACCGATACAGCGGTTGTGCGTTCATCTTTCATTGAGGAAACATACCGTGCTCGGAAGTCATTGGCAAAGGGTTTGAAGGAAGCTTTGTTAGTCACCTTCCCTTGCCCTTTCTGAGAGCGTGACTGTTTTTGATCTTTCCTGACCAACCACGGGGACTTAAAGACAGGGGCCTTAGGGTGCTAAGACAGAAGCTTGAGCTAGTGGATGGAACATGCTTTCAAACGATGAGCACCCACAAAAGACAACCTTATGGGAGTCTATTAACCCGCATCCTGATGACGAAATAAACTTGTTTTTGGGCCGCATGCAAGGAACTCAAACGATCCCCCACAAGGAGCGTCGAAAACCGGTGGAGGTACGCCGCCGCCACAAATCGCGTTTTTAATGCGAAAGCATTCACTGTCTCATTGAGCGAGCTGACGTCATCAGTCTGAAGCGCGAAAACGGCAGAGAATTTCCTTCGGTTCCATTGGCTGACGCGCGTCGACGGGGCTCCCATTGGCCGCTGCACTCGTCAGTTTCCACGACCGCTCACCCCATGGCGCTGCGTGTCAATCAGCGCTAGAGTGCCTTCATACACACGCGCGCTTTTGCTTGAGTGGTGACATCTCAGCCATTTTCACGCCCAATAGTTTTATGCATTTTGAAGTGCGCGCAATACAGTGTCCCTCTGCTCGAGCGCGCAGCTTTGGCTAATGCATAGACGCCATTTTATCGCCCAAGTCACGCACCGAGTGCTCGAGAGCGTCACGCGCTGGCACATTCAGTGCAACAATGGATGTCTTCACCCTGAGTCAGACAGGCATGTAGGCACCTAACCAGCGCGGAGCGTCCAAGCGTCACCAGGGGAGCACACGCGCCGACCGGCGCCGAAAAGTACGCAGCAGACGAAAAAGGGAGCGGACGAGCGGCTTGCATGTTTTCGCATCCACAACTCATAAGAAATGCTTAGGTGTACCTCGATCTTTTTTTTCTAGGGTGGAGTTATTGGAAGTCGAAAGACGCGTCCTTTTTTGTGCTCTGACTGTATATTGTTTATTTCACTCTTATTATAACTGACGCTTGCTAAAATGCTGGTAGATAAATATATAGTACCTGGACTAGAGCTAGCAATTAAGTTTTAGCCTGTAATAGAAGATTTTCAGATAAAGCTAGTAAATAAATGGCCCCATTCAAAGGATAAGTCGTTTCTACTATAGCTCCGTTTCACCTTATGTTGTACCGCAGAAGAGGCAGAGGCGTGAGCTCATAGCGCTGGGAGCTGCTCTCGACGCACGAGAGCTTGAGCCGCCGAGACGTGCCCTAGAGCAAGGAGCTCGCGCTTGTAGCCCTTCCTGCGGTACATCATAAGGTGAAACAGAGTATAGTGTAACTTAATTGCTGCCTCGATGAACTCCATTCGCCCCTATGCTGCCAGTGCGGGGAAAGCTACGCACTCGCAGGATCAATCGACCGCCTCCCTTTCATCCCCTAACCCGACTCTCTGTGTATGGGTATGGACGAGAGCGTGATCACGTGGTGAAAGGTAGACGTATGATTGGTCTACCGAGCGAGTAACTTCTACCACACTGTCAGCTCAAGGCTGAGAAAAGCCTGGGCGGCGCGAACAAACGCCCGTCACGAGTACAATTGCTGTAATATTGCCATCTATCATTCAATAATCTAGGCATTCTAGAGGTGCCGGCGCTACGTTTACCTCCTGTTCAAAACAGCTGAGCTTCCCGCAAATGGGCCCAGCTCCGTATGCAGTCGCTCTTTCTCCCGTGATCTTAACCGTGGTGGCGCCAGTGTGCAAATAGACCCAAACCACTTTCGGTTCTGAGCTAAACCGCGGAATTCGCAGTATTGGCGAAATCAAATATACACGCTATCTTCTGGAAATGGCAACTTATAGCACTGTCAGACTAAATTTATTCTTATGATAAAAAAATAATGAGTAAAAATGTAGCGAATACACTTGAACCGCAAGTGTGCGGGGGCTATCCAATGGATGTCGCCACTGAGTTTGTTGCCACATAAAAAGAGAAAATACGCGAAGACAAGAGTATGTCTATGAAGTACGGAAACCGTCAATGTAAGATCGCTAAACAGTAATATTGTCATGGTTATAATTTTTCCTCTTATTTTCGTGACATATCTCGCAGTGTCCGTCTCGGAGCTGTCAACGTGGTTATACTCAACAGCTATCAAAGCATCCGAGAAGGTTTTTCGAAGAAACAACTGTTGGCGAGAACATCCAACATTTTTCTTGAGCAAGCCGGAGTGTCAGGTGAGTACGCTTAACCCAATTTCCTTTTCTTAGATGAGCAAGGAGTTGGAAATCATTCAAACGTCAATGTAGAGATGAACCTGCCGAAGGTGTGATTTTAGTTATAAGCAAAAATGAAGAACGTTCTAACTGTGAACTTCTCTACGTAACAAAAGGAGGTGTTCAAGAGACTTTGACACGTTATCTTAACTGCCGACGCGGGTTAGTTATTTTGTTTATTAAATAATGCAATTATTTGTGGTATTATTCAAGAAGACCAAAAGTCAAATACGGATACATTTGCAATACATTCACGAAAAAACGTTTAAATATAAAATTAAAACAAGTGTCCTCATTCAAACTCATGCAGCCTGGTTTGCAGACAGTTCAAACAAGATAGATCAAACAAATCCTGTTCGTTCTAAAGTAATTCAATATGTTAACACCTAAAAAAACGCATTATTTAATGTTGGCTTAGTATCCCTTGAACAAAAGCACGACTATGTTTTTATTACCGCTACAAAACTAATCTAGACATTTTGATATGCCAAATATAGCAGCTCGATGCACTGAAAATTCTGTAATATAGTGTCACGAATGAATGCGACGAGAGGGTAAACAGTGAACTAAAAAGGAAGGTGTAATTGGCGAACATGTGCCAAACAAAATAAAGAACCAGCGTCGAGAAGCAGATAAGCGGGCGGCGATTTGGCGGCGTATCAGGAAGCGAGAGCGAGACTCACTCGACAAGGTCGCAAGCCGCTCCTTATCTAGTGTTCGTCGGCATCGCGACAATTCGGCCGAGAAGGTTCGAGCATCGAGCGTTCCGGGTAAGAGTGAACAGACACTTTCGAAAACAAGAAACAATGGCGAAGTGATGTAAGTTACGCCCCGAGTAAGAATTCACGCGAGTCTTATAGAATACCATAACCGGGCGCTGCTTGCTCTGGCCTGCGCGCAGCAATAACGGCAACCCCCCCCCCCCCCCATTTTTGGATGCTGTTTTTATACTCTGTCATGAACATTAAAAGAAAGATAAACGTAAAAATTAAAATAGAGGTTCATTGAGGTAAACTCGTGCCCGTTCCTAAATCCAAAAGGATTGTACATTCTGTGTCGGTGACGGAAATGCGACGGACGCGAAGCAGCACGATATGGCTGCTTTAATGCACGGGCCATGTTCGGGAATGTTCTAGATCATAACAAACAATAAAAGCTGAGATTGAACTGGAACTTTACGGAAGAGCAACCTTTGGGTAAAAGACAGTTGAGTAGTCCCACGTTAATCCACATTACAGACACGGCGAAGTCGTCAGGGGCATCGGCGTCGCGCTCACGCACCGTAGTGTGTGTGAACAAAATGCTTTGGGAACAAGATACACATTTGATAATTTTGTTCCGAACGCTTTTGTTTCTTTTTAAGACGATAGCTGTTATGGGCTTTTCGAACCGCTGGAAACGACGTTTGTTGTTGATAGTGTAATAGTCGCCGCCGTCGTTGTTGCTATTGATATTGCAGTTGGCAATGTACGGCGTCCGTCGCCGATGTTGCCAAATCCTCGAAAGAATTCGCCCGCTGGAATCGAACCCCGGTCCGCTGCGTGTGAGACGGGCATGTTACCACTGAGCCACGTAACAACTTTTTTTTTATTCTTTATTACCAGTTTAGACGAAATGACTAAGCACGTGGAAATCCACATGCAAGTTGCTCTACAGCGCATCGGTCACGTAGCTGCGGACACCAGTACACTAAATTCTTTTGAACGTACCAACTGCGTTAATATTTCGCTCTAAACCTAAAGTTGTTGTAGTACCAAATGCCCACTGCACGCGTTCTCTGAAAAAAAAGTAGTCTATAAATAATTGTTGTTGCAGCAATGAAAACTGGGAGTTTTAGGGAACTGTTTTTGGACATCCGATACGTAACGACGGGCCCTCCGGTACGAACTGCGCATGCGCTACCACAGAAGACTCGCATATGCGGAGTTCGTACCGGAGGGTCCATCGTACGGTATCGGGTGGGCAAAGACGGTTCCTTAAAACTCTATAATGCCGATCAACGCGATGCCGATGCCCAACGACTTCGCCGTGAGGTGTCGCAGCTGTTGCTGCGACTTTACTGTGAATTAACACGGGACTGCCCAACTTCTCGTTCCGGAGCGCGTGAAAGCGCGCCTCCCTGCACGAGCTCTTGGCATTGACAGCGCTACGACGGCATTGTGTTATAGACGCTTTGAAGCATCCATGAAGGAGCGCCACCATTACCGACCTTCAGTTTTTATTTCCTCTTATTTTGATCACTGGGCTCCATTCATTACCGCAACAAAACAGTTTATTGCCAATCTAGATCCGACTGTGCATTGGGCCTTGTGGAGGCTCGTCAAGGCCGCCTCCAATAGCTTGCTATCTCGGTAAGAGAAAAGGTCAGAAATGGCGGCTGCAATCTGGGGCTTGTGCAAAGCGCCTGGAGATTATTTCTTTGTATATTTCAAGAGGGCGCGTGCGTTGGGCATCGGGTACTACGAAAACCCTAAGTATACAGCGGGTTGTGAACGCTGTGGCGTAGTTCTCCAATAAAGAAAAAAGAAAAAGAAAAGCTGTGGCTCAGTGGCAACTCCTCCGCTTTGCACGCCGCGCACTCAGGTTCAAATTCCCGCTGGCGACGAGCGACCTGTTTCGAGGATCTGGCAGCATCGACAACGGACGCCCTACAACGTTAACTACAGCGTCAACAACAAAATAAACAACTATACCATCAGCAACTACAGCATCGATAACGGACGTCCTTCCCGTCGGTGGAAAGAGCCTATAAGAGCCACCGCCGTAAAACTTGGACAGTAGGATTTTAATGCCGTACCTATAAGGCGTGGCAGTCACGTGAGCCGCCAATTCCGCGTTGCAGGTGGGAATGTGGCGACAGGTTTTGCCCTGAAACTCGATATTAAAACTACCGAAAAATACATCAATGATAAAAATTTCGAAACCTACTGCATAAAAACAACACACTGCTTTAAAAGTAACATCACTTGGCACCAGAAGGCAAAAAACAAAAACACGTTTGGTTCTTAAGCGTTTGTTTATAAAATACCAGTACCTCCAAATGAGCGTCTTGGTGTTATTAGATTAATAACAAAGTCCACTTAACTTTTTATGCCTAAGAATAGGATAAAACCCTGCCCCTTACCAAGCCCTCAATAGTGTACTTGTCTCTGTTCGCTTACTTGTGCTTGTTGCAGTATCAAATTTTGGGTTGAATATTCTGCACACATTTGTAGCAGGTGGAATCTCTATTTTTTCACAACATTTCTTTGTGATGTGAAGGGTGGCGAGGAAAATTTTTCTACCCTGCGGATAATCTTTTTCTTGGCCGGGCTTTAAGTGAAGTAACTTTTTATTTTTCAGGACTTATGACTCTAAATGGCAAATCCTGGATTGACAACAGAAAGTACTGCGTGCAGGCGATCAACTCCCCAGCGTCTGGTCAACGAGACATGGAAGCGCAGGTTCAGGTGAGCAGCGTTTACGTTAGTTTTGAGTGATCGAAACACAACCAATATTTTGTGAGTGACTCGGCGTGTTAGATAGGAGTTCACTTCACAAGCTATTTCAATTTCTATTGGTACTGCTGCAAACATTATAGTTCCCATGTAATATAATATAATGCGAATGTTCGATTATCAAGTAAGAGACAACAAGGTATTTTTGCGTTTTATATTTTACTTGACGTAAGTACGCTGCGTGACAGGGATATATCTAGGATTTCATGTTTTCGGAGTTTATGTTTTGTGAAATTCGGAGGTTGCTTATCAGAGTTCATTTTTTTCGCTGGATATTCGGGGTCTGTCGAGGTTTATCTTTGTTATATACCCAATTTCTCGAAATTCGGAGTTTAATTTCACTCCGTTCTTTTTTGTCAAAATAAAAATAAATATTATTCGGACATTCGCCAAATTTATAAAGATATCACCGGTCTCGAAAGATGTTTCTGCAGCTGCATTTGGCATTTGCGCCCTATGATTGGCCGTACTAACTGTCCCACGACAAATCTTTAAAACAAGTGTTACTTCAATAAATGTCGGTACTTTAAAATAACCAAAAGTTTGGACACATAAAACGTTCACCTGCTCTCCACATCCTATGAAGTGTACAGGTGCGCATCTTTCGCTGTCTATAAAAAGAAACACAACCCGTCCTCCCTCTAAGCACAAATAGTACGGTCCAAACTGAAAACCGGAAGACTGGCCTTTCTCGTGGTCCAGAAGTATAATGGCTCATTGTGCTGAAGAAACCTTCACGATATAAACGGAAAACTCCTTATTGTCTATAGTCTAAGATAAAAGGAAGACCTGAATTGGCCTTTTTTTTTTAGGAGGACGACCTTTGTGCTCTGATAAACATTATGCATAACATACTCTTTTTTTTTAATATTTTGACATCCTGACCTTGAATTTTAGAATTTTTCGGATAAATGTGAATTGTCGGAAGTTTTACTCGCGAGTGCTTTTCGGAATTCATCGGATATATTCGAAAACACGGATCCCTACATGTATTTATTACACGAGTTATGCATTTACTAATTGGTCAATGTTCCTCGAAAACCTTTATGTTTTGGTGTCACAAAAAGAATGCGGGGTTAAACACGAATCAGATTCATTAGAATGGTGCGGAACATTTCGATGCTTTAGTGAATGAAGGTGGTGACTCGTAGTGAGCTTTTCCGCACAGCAGATGTTGCACAAAATAAAGGTGCTCGAAAAATTGTGCTGTCACAAAAATATAACAAACGTTTTGCAGGACTGTCGAGTCGATGGCAGAAAACACACGCCGAGGCTGCGTACTGCAGTGCTGTCTGAGTATATTGCTAAAAGTAAACTTACCGAAGGAACAACATATTGAACCACGTTTACCCGATGACACTGAATCAAGGGAAAATCTTGCTTTCTAGATCAGTTACACTGTGTACAGTGTAAAGGTTATGAAACGAGCGGCGTGTTTTTGGAAATAGTTTATGTGCAGTTTTACATAACTTAAGAGAAGATCTCACACTCTCGACGCTTGGAGAAGTGTAAGCTAAAGCGGGCGTTTTAGAAAGACTGATGCAGAAAAAAAATACTGACTTCTTTTTAAAGGGCTGTCACTCCAGGACATGGTTTGGGCCGCGCACAGCACTTGCCGGATGCAAGCGGAATTTTTTTCTCCGCTTCCAGTCCGCTTTAGGAGCATTTTTGTTGGGGGAATGGCCTCCCTTCACTTGCGTCCTTTGAAAGTTTTCATAAGGTAGGTCCCAGGACGTAGCCATTCACCCTCTGCTGACTGTCAGTCAAGGCCTCCGCTGCTGCTGACAGTCCTAGAACCTCCCGAAAACAAGAAAGGGGACGAGACGGAAGCGAGGAGGCGAGGAGGAAAGCCGTGATGCTTCGCGCACGGCAGCGTGGTTGATGCCCTCACCGAATCAAACATAGTGCTTGAAAAATCGTGGCCAATTTTCGTTTTTTGCCGTGCGCGGCACAAGATGTGCTTAGTTTGGGCAGACCTTAACGCAGGCTGAAAATTTATTTTCCTCTAAAGCCGTCATAGTTCTGGCAATGAATTTCCTTCTTTTCTCTTGGCAGGCAGAGATCGAGTACCTCGCCGAAAAGATTACGGAGACCAACGGGCGGCCGATTTCCGTCGAACAATACCTGCTTCCCAGCGTGTCGAATAACGCTTCTGCTCTGGTGTTCGGACACCGGTACGAGTTCGACGACCCCAAGAAAAAGATGCTGGATGGCATACTCGGAGACAGCATGAGGTGTCTTGCCGCTGGTGCGCTCATAACCTTTCTGCCCAGCGGCTTGAGAACTCTTTCCACCATGTACTTCACTAGATTTGGCGTCTTCAAAGAGCTCGTTGGGAAGCTGAAGCAATTCATATGGTACGTGCAAATATTTTGTTTCGCGCGGATATAATGTAACTGAAAGAAAACAAGAATGCTGACTCTCTAGGACTAGTATCATAGTCATAAAGGACAGGGCAACGATTCCAGGCAACTCAACTTTGGGGGTTTTACTTTGCATACTAACGAGAGGTGTGTGGCACGTCCTAATGAAGAACTGTTCATTGGAACCACGTAGGTATCTTTTTAATTGGCAACCGAAGTCTCGGTTACAGGCCAGCTTATCCGCGATAGGCCTCTGCCAGGTTGCGGTCAGCTCCGCCCGGGATTCGAACGCGCTTTGCCTCAGCTGGTGCCTTACCTCAGAGTTACCGATCTGGGGCTCTTATCTGGACACTTCGCGAAAAAAGACGGCAAGGAATTCGTGGGCCGCGTTCGACCTGTGCCAAGGTCAAGCGCGACGCCGGCCAATCACGGCTGCCGGATTCCTCGCCGACGTTTTCACCGAGTGTACAGATTAGACCCCCCCCAGGGCAAATCTAACGCTGCATTTCACTTTAATGGTGAATTCGCCTGGTGTTCTCAGCACGCTCTAGGGCGCTCTTTCGAGAGCGCGCCAGAACCGGGTGGTGGAAAAGGAGTGTGGCGACGTGATCGCGTGGTTCATTCCGAGAGCTTGCCTCCCTCCGAGAGCGCCAGCGAGTGGTCTCTCAAAGAGGGAAGCCCTCGGAATGAACCGCGCCATCAAGTCGCCGCGCTCCTTTTGCACCACTCGATTCTGGCGCGCTCTCGAAAGAGCGCTCTAGAGTGCGCTGAAAGCACAAAGCGAATTCACCAGAAGTCCTACCGCAACCGAGGCTACGACCCGACGGAGCCAGTTCAGAGATGGCAAAATTACCTCGGATGCGTAATTAAATATCATCACTCATACTTTTTTGAAAACTGCAATACTATATAGTGAAATTACGTTACAAATTACCACAGACTAAGAGTAATGACGTTACATACCAATTACTTTTCAAAATTATTGAAATTTCTTTGACATTAATTTTCGATACATTAAAGGGGCCCTGCAAGGAATTTTATACTGTTTTTTATTTGCACCGAACCTGAGCGCACTGAATGTAGTAACTTATCGAAACCTTTCTTTTCTCGAATTTCGCTTTATTTTAAAAGCTTGAGGCAAATTAAAATTACAAAAACAAGCAAAAGTTAACCTCCTTCATGACGTTCTCGGTCGCTTGAGTGTCCGTGAACTAAAGGACAGGTAGTGAGCTCAGCGAGCGCTCACGGCTGCCGCACGCCATGTCGACGGCTCGAGAGGGCGCCACTAAAGCATGTTCTGGATAGGCTGTATGAAGCGAGCAGCCAGAGCGGCTCGCATTAATTTGCTGCGCGATTAAACACTAATTCGACATGACACTTCATTATCCTCAAACGACAACAAAAACAGGGTAAAGATCAGTTCAGGAAGGGAGCCACTTCGCGCTTCCGTACCGCCAAACGGCCAAACCTCCAGCCAAACCTACTCGCCGAAGGCCTTCGGAACGCTCGGAACCGGTCGTATCCTCGAGCCCGTATACGACCGGAGCGCCGCCGCGTACATCCAGGACCTTTCTACGCTCGCCGCTCGTCGGTGCCTGATCCCACTAACCCTTTCTAGTATGTGCCGCCTTTTCCACCGCTTGGTGGCGGGTATGTCGACGGGTCATTTCTTGCTTCCGTACTTTATAAACTGCATTTGTTTTCTTTTCTGATCTAAATTACTGAACAAAAACTACTTTCCTAAACAATTGAAACGGTTCGCGCCACTTATATTTTGTATTTCGACTAAAAAGATGCTTTTAGCGGCTCTGACCAGTAGTAAGCACAGGACCAAGGACTTCACATGTCACGAGGTTTCGGCACCGCGGGTCACTTCCGTAGACGGAGGAGGTTTCCGCGTCGTTCGGTTAAAATATCTCGCACTGATATTCAGTTACTCTTTCGTGCCCGCTGGCTTGCCCGAACCCCAAGAGAGGTGGAAACCGCGAAAAGGTAGACGCTTAAATATGATTACAAGGCCCCTTTAGGGCAGTGATTCGTGCTAATTTTGTTTACAGCGTAGGCACCAAAAGTCAGATCCTCCTGCTTAAACCGAAACAGACTTATGGACCTCAAATTGAAACATACTGAACAGTCGTTTCGCTGGCGAACATGACAGAAGTGCTAAACACGATGAATAGCGTCTTAAGGCCCGTTCACACTCTTGCAACTGAGTAAGACCGAGAGAGACCAGACCTGTTTTTAAGCCTTTTGCGACGTCTTAGGACCAAATGCACTGCAGCGGAGCTAGTCCTAAGGCGTCGCAAGAGGCTTAAATACCGGTCTGATCTCTCTCGGTCTTACTCGGTCGCAAGAGTGTGAACGGGCCTTTACTTGGATGTGACTCAAAGACAGTCGACTTACCGGTTTCTCTGTGAAGGTCATCAGTTAAAGGGTGATAAGTTTCCGTCTTCCTGATTTCGAATATGTTATAGCTCGTGATGTTGTTATAGTTAGTCGTGTAAGTTATAGTTAGTCAATAAGTTATAGTTTGTGATTTTGAATAAGTTATAATTCGTTTTTACAAGGGGTCGCCGTGTGAAACCTTTCCCTTCTGACTAGGACGCAATCTAATCCTATTCTCCAAAGCGCACTAGTTGACGCATTCTCGGTCATTTACCTCAAGGAGTATTGTTCCGAAACCCCCGAAGACGCCAAGTTATTGCGCGTTGTCACACAAGGGGGCTGGATTCGGGCGCCTAGGCATGATGTTTGCTAGGTAGAAGCGTCGCCAGTTCAGGAAAGGGATGGCGCGAGTTTTTTAAAATGCGTACTTTCCCGACAAACGGATGGCGAAATTTGCTCGTTTGCTTATTCCCTAATAAACTCCCCAAGCAAAAGAAGAGAGGCATACCGAGAGCGGCACCTGCTTTGCTCGATTCCAGTCCTTTCAGACAACAAAATTGTCTTTACTTAACAAGGCCAAGGATACGCACGAAATTGTTTGAGGCCTTGACAAGGCATTTGGTATAAACTTTCATTCCTGTCGTTTGTTGTTCACGATGGTCAAAGCTTACGGTTTTACGTTTCATAACGAAAGAGAAAAAAGGCTGCGGATCTGCCTGTCCTGTCCTCTTAGGTGTTAAAATATGTTGACCTCATCGATAATGTGCCCTTCGCCTCGTAGACTACAAGCCGTTCACCTCTAAGCTGACCGTGCGGTGGAAGCTACGCGCTCGTAGGAACAGTCACATGTCTTAGGGATAAACGAAGCATTGTATCGTCGCGATGACGTGACGCCGTGAATCTGTCTTGCACAAGGTTCGCGAGCCGTGGCCTTCCGGCGATGTTTTTACACGAAAGCTTTTCTTCGCCTCCTTCCCCTTTCCAGCCCGCCTTTGTGCGTCTGTCGTGTTCTTTGTTCGGGGCTTTACGCTCACATGGCCGTCGTTTATATGCTGCGATGTCTATAGTCCGTTGCAACCTAAGAACGAAGGGCGAGGGTAAGACGGGCCGGGGAGGAGGAAGCAGACGGAACGCTAAAGAGAGAAGGAGGTTTCCCCCTCTCTTCTCCAGCGTTCCGTCTGCTTCCTCCTCCCCGGCCCGTCTTACCCTCGCCCTTCGTTCTTAGGTTGCAGCGGACTATAGTTCCAAACATTATGAAATACATTTTTTTTTATTAATGCTCGCAAAACAGTTTTCTCATATCGGACAAAAGTAAGTTCAGAAGTAGTGAGTATTTTTTTGTGAAATAACTGCATGCAAGTAATTAATTACATTACTAAGTTACCAGCATAAAAAATAATTACGTTACTCATTACCAAAATAAAAGTATTTTAATTACCGAAATTACATTACTCATTACCACAAAAAGTAATTTAATTTTTGTAATTTAATTGCAGTAATTTCATCACTGCCATCTCTGAGCCAGTCGAAACAGCGCCAAAAGTGCATTGCCGGGGCGCTCTTTGTCTTCGAGGGTTCGCTATATCACTGACAAAACCAATCGGGCACTGTGAATGCGCCGCTTACTTGCACATTTTCCGTGCATTATTGGTTTAGCGGGCGATAGAGAATACAATTTTCATTATGCTTTTCAACAGTCACGAGCAGGCCTTAGAAGATGTTCATCGAGAATCACGAGAAAACAACTTCATCGACGGGTATTTGCGGCTCATTTCCGAACACAAGGAGGATCCGGATACGAGCTTTAATAGTAAGATTTGGCGACACGCCTTCTATAATCCGCTGACATTTCTTTTCAAATTTTAGCTGAGGTCGAAAAAAAAAAGCACAAGTGCTACCCCACAACTCAAATCGCAAAAAAAAAACAATTTTAAAAAAACACACAAACAAAACTGCGCTTTATTATTTATATTTATGCAACTTTATTAGAATGGCCTTTTGCCAAACTCTTCGTTATCTGTCTTTTGTAAAGTATTTCTCGTTTAGTTGTAAATGTGGGCTCATGTCTTTCTCCTGAGCACCATATTGTTTCCCATTGAAATATATAGTGTTTATTATGTACTATGTTTGTGTGGGTGCATAATATCGTTTCGCATTGTGACTCAAATTAAGAAAAAATTGGTGGTCGCGATGCAAGATAAAGAAATTGATGAAACGAAATTTAAAGTAACAATGCCAAATACTTTATACACTATAACAAGTTTCTTTACCGTGAAAAAACTTAATTTTTTATATTTCTGATTTTTAAATATTCATTATGCTGCCATGTGTAATCTATAAATACTTATATAGGCGTAGAATTAAAAGTGTATTAGCAATGTGTCATAACGTCAACAATAATGAATCCTCAAAACCAACATGCAATTAATAAAGGTGAGAAAATAGAAAAAAGGAATTTGAGATAATTTTTGTTATAAAGAAGGAAATATCTTTTTAACCTTCTATTTATTGATTTATTTTTGAATATAGATCATGCGACGAGCTGCACAGCCACCGGCACCACTAATTGGATACGATAACTTGCGTCGTTAATTAGAAGTAATCGTAATTTATTCTGGAGCATTTTTTAAAATTATTATAGTGCAAACATCTACCATATTTAATGCCGAGCTTCTTTCGTGAATCAGCTCTATTGTGTACCGTATAGAAGAGCTGACGTGCGCGAAGTTCTCCGAATGAATTTTGTAATTTTTGTATTTATTACTCATTTGGTGGGATGGCAGCAACATTTTTTTTCAGTACAAACAACTTACAAGAGCCTTGTAACCTATACAGGTTTCAGCAGGGCGCATCACAAATAAAACACCTGAAAAAAAGGAAGGCCATACATTTTTTATGCAACATTTCCATTCATATTCAAACTGTAATATTTTATTCTTTTTGTACAGCTCCAAGAAACTCGTTCTTTTCAACAATATAAAGAATTTGTGGGTGTTGGTTTAAAGGTTAGGAGACTTGGTGCGATACATTTGGCGAGCTTTGGTGCTTTTTAAAGTGTCCTGTTTTCGAACGTAGTAAGATTTTTCCTTCACCCCACCCGTTTGCGCGCCACCCGATGCAGTGCCCAACCTGATCGGGAACGCCCTCACGGTTTTCGCTGCCGCAACTCAGACGACGCACACCACCATCCTCTGGAGTCTTCTGAACATGGCTGACAAGGCGGACATTGTGCAACGAAAAGTGCAGGAAGAAATCGACAGAGTGACTGGGTGTAGCAGGACCGTCGCTTGGTTGGACCGCCATGACATGCCCTATGCCATGGCCACCATTTGGGAGATGTATCGATGGAGGACAGTCGTTGTGATGGGAGTTCCGAGGGAGTGAGTTTGAGGCTCTCTTACGGCCAACCAGAATCATAATTGCAATGTTATCGACATGATAAAGTCAGTCTTTTTTTTAGAAAATAAATTAATAGGAGGGATTTTTAAATATGTCATTTTCAAAATTTCATCAAGTAAAATCGTCGGTTGCCGTTTCTTGGGCACAAGGTGGGTGACAGGATCCAAGTTGCCAACAAACACAGACGCAGTACTTGCGTGCAATGCGTGGTCAGAGCATGTGCCCAAACAATGGCGAACTCGGATATTTTGTGGCGCAGCTACTAGACACGAACTTCTGAAAAAGGGTCTATTGGATTGCCAAGATTCTCTAAAAGGTCCGCTAGTTTAGGATGTCCATTCTCTTGTCGATACAAATCTTACTGTGCTCGACTGAATCGCTATACATAGAAAACAATTTTACTGCCACAAAAGACGAATATACAATCGATTTATCTAGATCTTACAACAAAAAAAAACGTGTATAGTTGTTTTACTAGTGACATATATAAAAATCTAGATGTCAACTTGATGTCACTTACTAATACATATATGACTTTCAATAATGGTGTATCAAAATGGTTTCAATAATTTCATAAGAACTTATTAAGGTGTGGCTTAATTGCGCTATTTGAGCAGCTTGATGTGAAATTTCCAAGATGCTTTACCTAACGTTTTACAAAATCTAAATTTTTAGGTGTTTTAATAGTACGATTTTTAGCTAAACCATTGAATATTAAAGCAACCTTATATACTTTTGATTGAGATCTTGGACAGATACATTTTTCGTCATTATTGGTTCGAAAACTATATGCGGACTTATTATTTCTTAAAAGCGCTCTAAACGCATAGCCCTTCAGAGAGTGCTTCGAAAGCTCACGACGGGAGATCATCGACGGGAGAGCAAGCGACGCGAGAGTGCGATTAGAGCGCACATACAAGAGAGCTCTACCAATTTAGAGCGAGTCGCGAGAGCGCTATCAGGGCAAATGAATAAGTTGTAAAAGCCCCATCAATGCTTTTTCTTTTTTTTTTTAGCTGGCAACTGTAGTTATTTGCAGGACAAAATTGTAGGACGCGTTGGAAAGATGGCCGAATCCAACCATGGCCTCTAAGATTAATCTCCGTGCGCTTTTCTGCCTAGGACCATTTGGTACGACATGATTTTGGCCAGGTATTTTGTCGCCTCCCCTTGACCGTGTCGTGACATGGTCAGTCAGTTGGGCTATTATTAGCCATATTGGTCTATTCGCCTGTAATTGGCATCAAAATCTGGTTATGGTCATACCTTGGGTTACTTTAGAGGCATTTTCAAGTAGTTGCTTGAAATCGGCAGCAAATACTCTCAAATAAAATTTGAGTGATAAAAGCATAAGTCGATATTTCATTTGGAATACACGATATATCATCATATTCATAGTTTATAAAAACAGTTCATAAAAAAAAACACAAACAAGACTGTCTGAACTGAACTGCATTGAGCCAGCAGAACACGACCTCTTGAATGCTGCATTCTTTATTAAATAATATGGACCTCTTAAGGTGGGGTCACACTGCTTGTAACGCGAGCCACCGCGATATCCATGCTGCGAATGCCGCATGCCAATGAGTTAAGTGAGAACCCTTGGCACACGGCATTCGAACCTCTGATGTTGTGGTGACTCCTGTTTTCAGACTGTCTTTTGTGTATGATGTATGAGCAATGTGACCACGGCATCGCGAATACCACCCTCGCAACTTTCCAAGGCGCGCACTTGCGCTCCCGTGACGCGCGGTGAACTGGTTGCGTGGTTTCGTGTAACGCGCTCTTGTGTCACGCGCTCTCGTGTCGCGGCGCTCTCCTGCTAGTGTGGCCCGCCAGGTACCATAATGACGTGACATTGTGACTTCATGGCGCCCCCTAACACCGCAGTGCAACGTGACGTCCCACCGTCACGTGTCGAAACCATGTCCTAAGGTGTCACCTGACGTTACGGTGTCGCATGTTGCCCCGTGACTTGACGTTACGGTGTCATGTACTGTTGTCACCTTACGTCGCGATGTGACGTAACGTCATGTTTGCACGAGGGTCGCGTTGCGTAATATCAGGTCACGTGACACCGTGACATCACCTTCCATCGAGCTACATGTAAGCAGGGAAAAAACACTGAAAGCTGGCGCTGTAAATAATATACATTCATAAATATCCATTAGCGATGTATACCTTACGTTCCTTGCTTTCTCTCCACTATTCTACTGTTCTCACAACAGAGCGGACGAAGACGTCATTGTCCAGGGTTACCTGATTCCCTCCGGCACGGTGGTGATGTCTAATATTTGGGCAGTCCACATGGACCCCGACATCTGGGAGGCGCCCGAGGAGTTTCGACCAGAGAGGTTCCTCAGCAAGGACGGATCGAGGCTGATTGACAAACCAGACTGGCTGGTACCCTTTTCAGTGGGTAGGTATCTCGACTATGCAAGGCGTTGCAAACTGCGGCAACCGACACAGTAAAGAACAAAATTGAAGTCATGGTTAGCAGTAGTTTAATCATTGAAAAATAACCAGCCGAACCAAGCATCGCTCATGACAAGGTTGAACGAGAGACCCGTTCGGGGCACCGTAATTGAAGAAGCCAAACGTAACAAAAGGAGCGGAAACTGTTCACCCCCCCCCCTGCCGCCTGTTCATGAACATTTCATTTTTCAATGTCAGTTATGGGTAACGTACTAACGACAGGTTGACAGATCAGTGTACTAGTGTGATCGACCGCGTTTCACCCGCTTGTAACAGCTTGCGACTAGAGAAGAGGCTAGCACAGTGGTGCCATCTATAGGTAGCATGAAACATTTTGCGATATAACTAGACTGAAGGCTTTTACAGAATTTCCGACATTACATCTACACTCTATCTATGAGATGTCTCTCGTAGCATTGTCAGTATTATTTCAGGCGCACGACGAAAGTATGATTCGTGAAATATACGCAGGACGGAAGTGTTTCAGGGCTCTCCGATAGATGGTGCAAGTGCGTTCTCTCGTTGTAGGTTGCCACAAGTGTTTCTAACAGAGTCGATTATGCTCAAATGCAATTGTGTGACCTAGACTTAGGTGTAACACACTCCGTCTTGCAGTTTTATCTTAACTTCAATAAATCTTACCTTTTTTTTTCTTTTTTTTTTTAGGAAAACGAATGTGCCCTGCAGAGAACCATGCCAACCTAGAGGTATTCCTCTATCTAACGAGGTTGCTTCAAAAGTTCACGGTTCTTCCGGAGGATGGCACGACCATCGATCTCAGCTACGAAACCGAAGGAGTTTGCATACCAAAGTCACAACGTCTTCGGTTCATTCCAAGGAATGGCAGCATCAAGCCTAATACGCCAACCAGCGTTTGAGCAGAAGTGCCATCTCGTCGATATGAAAACACTGTTGCTTATTGAGGAGTTTGATATATCAACAAATATCTGCTGCCTTAGGGTTTAGTAGCATTGTCGGAATCTTGGAAGAGAAGAATATGCGATGTGCAGGTATTCGTGAAACCTAATGTAGTCTCAATTAATAACTACCCGTATGAACAGCTAAAAAAATGTATGTAAAACTTTGTTTTATGCAGAAAAAATACAAACACGCGAACCTTTTATTTCTAAAATGATTTGATGTCAATTTTTAATCTCTATACGCAGTCCTGTTAGTCATAATGCGAAGGACGTACATATCGTGATTTCTATGGCCTGTTGCCATATAGGAAAGCAAGTAGCCTACTGCCTTCACGAATCCCCGCTGCCGATCATTGGTGTCTTCCCTGTCTTTCCTCTTCTTATCTCTATCAGTTTTTATGTTAAAATGTAAAAAGTGAAGAGCTTCATGTGTGGCGCCTTCATGAAATTGCTTAGGATGCAGCAGAACGGCGTTTCGCACGACATCAGATGTAGAAAACCACAAAAGCCTCAAAAGGAACGAGGAACACAACCAATGAACATTTTTGCAAAGGCCGGTGTAAAAGGTTTCATTTGGTAGCATTTTTGACGTAGAACTACGTCTTTCTTCGAGCTTGCAAGGGGTGCAAAGTTGGGAGGCCGATGTGAAGTAGAACTTAGTCACGGAAGTGACGTCACACAGATAACACCGGAGCGCTCCCTGACGGCGCGCTGCCTGCTGCAGAGAACCGCGCATTGCGCACGCGCGTCCTTTCTTATCTGCTGGCTTGCACGTTTGCTCGCTTTAAAGGGTAACTGCAAAGAAAAAAAGGTTTTTTTTTTTTAAACGGCCTAATTGGGACAAGCATGTCAGAAAACCTTTCCGCGAGAAAAAAATTTACAGCAATATTTATTGCGTGAGACTGATTTTAGTTTGCGGCTATTTCGTCCGTTTTAAATCGCGCGCCACGAAGTTGGTGCTCCGTGACGTCTAGCACCAGTTGTCTGCTATACTTCTCATTGGCTAAGAGTTTGATTGACAGCTTAGATCTTAGTTGTTAAACCTTTGTTATATGTTGCAATTTCCTTTTGAGCGGCATATTTTTACGTTTAAAGAATAACCCATGTGATGAGAGTTATTATCTTTTACAAATGGTTTACAAGACGGGCACTTCCGTTTGGATTCATACCATAACAAACAAAAGCTTCGCCATTCTTTCATGGCGGCCGATGCCTCTGCTCCCGCCTGTTTCGCCTAACTCGACTAGTCGTTTCGCCGAAGTGATCAGTGTTTCGTGTTGACCCAGGTGCTTGAGTGAGACTTCCTGAAGTGAAGTAGTGTGTGTTTAGCAGCTGTCACCAGTGTTAGTGATAGGAAGCGACGCGGGGTTTTGGCTTTCATAGCGCGGTTTGTTACTTTCGTTTTCGTATTTGCTTTCTTAGCGTGCTTTCTTTTTTCTTTTTTTGCGCGTGCAAGTGCCGTTTTTTTGGAGATGTCGGTTCCTGTAAAGCGGCGCCGTTGCTAAGTGCTGCGAAATCAGTGATCGCGACAGCGAGTCTTCCAGCAGCCATGTCGCCTCGAAAGGTCGCAAGCTGAATGCTATTTTGCTGCAGACAATCGGGAGTTCGCGTAGCGACAAACGAGTGCAGGTATGTTCTCGTCAATTCGCTCCGGAGGCCTTCGAGATTCGCACCGGGTGCACCGAACGTCCGCGACTGAGACACAGCTGTTACGTAAAAAACCTGGCACAGCCAGGTTATTACGTAACAGCTGTCCGCAGAAGCCTTCGGACGTCCGAATTCTGCTTTAGACGACATACTTTTTTTTTTTCTCGGCTTCCCAACCATTTTACCTAAAGTTGTTCGAATTGAATGTGTACTGTTATCGTAAATCTTGGCTTGTGATTACGCCTTTGTAGATCATCTTATTCGTTTTGCTGGAGAGACGCAAACGACGGGCATAACAAAATCGTTTGCATATTCCGCATACCTCGCAAAAGAACTTCCCCGGTCATCTTGCGAAACACGGAGTCCGCACCGTCCTGACTTCCCAGTATTTTACCTGCTTTAGAGCAGATTGTACCTGCTAGTAGGTATGCCTACTGAAACTGGAACTTGGGGCAGTGCCAGAGAGGAAAGAGACAATGTTCGGAAAGCTTGGTCACCCTCCCCAATTTCTGAACTCTCAAGTGATTGTACCATAATAAATGCACCAACGCCTCTTCCCAAAATAAAGAAAAAGCACTATGTTCACTACGTAAAAAATGGTCTCAGTTCATGCATCTGTGGGCAGGTAGGAAATCGTGCCAAAATTTATTCACACCGCATGATGAGCGCTACAAACCCGCACGAGATTTAAAGGAAAATATCGGTGGTGACTTAAGTTTCCCTGAAATTCTGTATAACCGGTCGTTTGCAGGACCGAATCATCTACTCGAGCGGTGTGCGTCGTTGTGCAAACACGTCGCTTTGCAAACGCTGTCTAACAACAAGCATAAAAACGGCAGATTTAGGACAACAATCCGGAGTCCATTGTTCAATTAAAACGACGTAATTTTGTTGAAAACGCCCCGCAGCTTTTTACTCACGGTATGCGTCGAGAATCTTCCACATTTTGAAACGAAACGAAGGAAGATTTACTTTTAAAAACGCTCGCTGCCACAGCTCGCTGCGTCCTATCGGACCAGCTGGACCGGATCAGCTGACGACGACGGGACTGAACCCGTTGAACGTCAACCCCACAACAACCAATTTGCTCTCCGTGTTAGTGTGGGTTTCTACTTCCAAGCCCCGCACCACACACCACGAACGTTTCAGTTCTTTGTCGCATCGAGGTGTCGCACCAAACAGAACGAGATCGCCGAAGTCAACGCAGCGCTGTCGTGAACGTTGGCTTGTGGTTGCGCACTCGTGGACCCTGTGACTCCCTTCGCTTTCAAAGCACACACGACGATTACGAATGATACTTTCCGTCGTCCGGGAACATCTCAGGGGCACTTCTCAGGTCACGTCTTCGTATACATGTGCTCGCAAACCGCGGAGGCTTCTCGCGTCCCGTCAAACCAAAACAATACCGGCGCCATGTTGAACGAAGATTTTCACCGACCAAACAAATACAACGAAAGCAAACCGGCTCTAGCTTCCAGCGTACATCGACGGCACCTTCCTCCCTTCCCTCTCCCCTCTCACCCCCCCCGGATCAGCGGCCGGAAGTCAAGACGCTGCGTACTCCGCAGCCAAGTCAATCCAAGAGAATCCAAGAGTGAGGGGCGGGGCGTACTTCTCCTGCGCGCGGGTCTAAAGAGCGGGAGTTTCAAATGTGGAGAGGTTGTGACTCCGACTAAATTACGTCCTGTAACGTAAATATTGCTCAAAATATTTTGCTCTTTGCGGAAGATTTGCTTTGTGACATGCTTGTCCCAATTAGGCTGTTTAAGAAGAACACTTTTTTTCTTTGCAGTTACCCTTAAATGCGACGCGCTCCTGTCTCATTGAAACGGTGATAGACGCCGATCCGGTAGCCGTGATTCCACAACCTTCGCTCATTGCTCTCCGAGCGGCCGAGCTCGCGTGCCCTGTGGCACGGGCAGCTCATGCGATTCTCTCCCGCGACTGGGTGAAGCGTTAAAAACAATCGCACGCAGTTCCGCATATGCGCCTCGGAGATGGCGGAGAGGGGGGCTTCACCCTCTACCGGACTCCGAGCGACGGGCATTCGCTTCTTGCGCACCTGACATTGTTGTGCGGCAGGAGCCCGTGGATGTTTCTTCATCTGTGGCCGTGGTTCTGCTGGAAATGTTTGCAGCATAATAAACCTATGCACCGACCAATCTTTATTTGTCGAGAAGATCCTGTTTGTACCCTATTGAAAAATCCGGCAAAAACTTCCAGTGACGTTCGGTGGAAACGGGTTACTTTCCACTCATTTTCACCAGAAAGCCAGCGTAGTTTACCAGTTTCTTGGTGGAAATATTACCGGCCGCCACGTTCAGTTACAGATTCCGGTGTACGTTTTCACCGAGTCACTCGGTTAAAATCCGGCAAAAACTTCCCGTGACATTCAGTGGAAACGGGTTAATTTCCATTCATTTTCACTGAAACCAGCGTCGGTGTACCAGTCTGTGGTGGAAATATTGCTGGAAGATACTTTCGCTGAAAGTTTTGCCAGAACCATTTTCGATTACCCGTCCGCTGGAATCCTACCGGAAGCCACTCTCGTTTGCCAGACACCGAACTTCACTGGTAGCCGACGAGAGGGAACGGCTAAAGCAAGGGAAGCCAAGACGAGCAGGGGGACTAGCTGGATTTGTAATTGTGGCCGCCAATGGAGTAGCATTCCGTGAGTGCGTGTTTGAGCCTCGAGACGACGTTGCAATCCTGCAGAAGTGCTTGCAGCGAACAGTTTTGACGATCCAAAAGATGAGCAGCGATCACCGGCAACTTGCTATTTGCGACAGGCAAAAGTCGGGGCCAGAGCAGGTATGAGACCGCTCGGGCGGCATTCTCGTGAGTGCGAGTTTTAGCTCGGGACGACGTTGCAACCCTCAAGAAGTGCGTGCAGCGAAGCTGTTTTGACGATCCAAAAGGTGGGCACTTTCACCCGTTTCATTCGAAACCAGTTTACCTGCAGTCTGTGCGAGATTATTTGCCGGCAACAGATTTTCCTGCTCATTTCATCGGCATCGGGTTTCCAGATTTCGCTGGAATGTCACCGCCAACCACTTTTCGTTTCCCAGACGACCCGGTTTTAATCTGCCGAAACGGGTGACTCGCTTCCCTGTTTACCGAACTTCACTCAAAGCCGACACGAGGGGAGGGGAAGCCAAGGCGGGCCGGGGACTGGGCGTCCTTGGTGCCTCGCTCCAAGGACGAGTCCCCACGCACCTCTCTCCCTCGCATTGGGCCGTGGGGAAAATGCCGAGAAAATCGTTTATACTGACTTTTTTATTTTTTTAAAGAAAACCGGCTTCTTTGTCCGTCAACGAGCAACGGCCGGCCAGGAACGAACGCTCAGTCTCGGATTCTCGTTCCATGTGTGCGACCAGTATCTTCCAGAGCAGCTGGGTGTGCAGCTAGGATGAAAAGAAAATATCTTTCAGTGACCTGTTTCTTCACGCCTCTTTGTCCGTCCGGCTTCAGAAGCATCCAGCGAGCGAAAAAGAGTGTGCCCAAGATTTCGCAACGTCGGCGGATGTTCGTTTCGCGCGTTCGTGGTTTTCGCTAAGCGTGCTACTGACGCCGGGTGCACCCGCGGCGGCGGCATCAGGGACGACATCGTGACCTGTGCCCGTGATTTCTCAACGGCAGGCGGATGTTCGTTTCGCGCGTTCGTGGTTTTCGCTAAGCGTGCTACTGACGCCATGGTGCACCCGCGGCGACGACATCAGGGACTACATCGTGATCTGTGCGTGATTTCTCAACGGCGGCGGATGTTCCGTTTCGCGCGTTCGTGGTTTTCGCTAAACGTGCTACTGGGATCATACGTGCGTGTGTCCGTGTGGTGCACCTGCGCGGTTTTATTACCGTACGTCTAGGAATTTATCCAGCGGCATTGTAAGTACCTTGAAAGATATCTTTTGCGACAAAGAACTCGTTTGTTCCTATTTGGTCCGATTGCTTTTGTCTACAGCTGTACCGGTGTTTCACTGGTATCGACCCCGGTTAAATAGATACATAGAACCTTCAGGTCTCTGTGGACTAACCACTTTTATTGTTACCGAATCGTCCAGCATCTGGTAAACATGCACCAACCACGGTTCACAGGCTTCCTCCTAAATGGCTTCCGTTGACTTCGGAAAAAAGAAAGAAACACCTATGAATTCCGGCCAATCTTCAACAGTTTGCCGAAGTCTTTGCTGAACATATCATCCTTTCGTGCGGTAAAACGGAATGTAAGAGAATGGTTCCTCACGCTCGCGCAATAATGATTATATCATTACTTAGTGCGTATTCGTGGCCCACGTTCCTACGTTATTGTTGTTGTTTGTTTGTTTTGTTTCTCTAGTGTTCACTGTGTCACGGTATTTTATTGGCTGCCTGGTCTCACATACAAGCATCTTTGCTTTCGTGGGCCAGCACGCACACATGTATTTTTCGAAGATAATAAAGATATTATTATATGGTAATCTTCTGGTACATTGTGGCTTTACTGGAAGCGAAAAGAGTCCCATAATCAGTAAAATGATTTTACTGGAAATAAACTTCCGGTAGAAATCCGGTGACATTCAGGTAAAAAGCCGGTAACATTCCTGTAAGCCAACCGGTGACATTCCAGTAAAAAATCCGACGACATTCCGGTAATCTACGGCTTTACTGGAAGTGAAAACGGTCCCATAATCCAGTAAAATGGACTTTTACTGGAAATGACATTCCGGTAAAAAATATTTTTCAATAGGGTAATCGGCATTTTAGAAACTTTTCTTCACCTGCCAAGGCTAAAACAGAGTTATCACGATACACTATCCCTCTAACGTTTGTGTAGCTGTAGTGCGAGAGGGAGACGGAAGTGTCGACCCTTATTGTAGACATGTTTGCCCATTGAAGAAGCTCCAGATAAACGTTTATGATAGTAATTCAATCTAACAGGGTTCCGACAAGGTTGCAGGAGGGGATTGACCAGGTACAGGATTCGGAAAACAATGTAGCCTTCGTCGGCTATCATTCAGTAGGCGAATTCTATGCAGTAAGGCGTCGGTTATGAACCGAAGCCAAGTTGATACTGCGTACTTCGGCATGTCTAGGGCGTTGGATCCGGTAAGTCCTTCTTTCTGACCTACGCAAGCTTTCTTTTTGCTATTTGTGCCATAACCTTTGTGAGCGGCTTCCGGACTATTTACACTCGCAGAGTAACGCAGTTTGTATCCCCAACAAGTAATCCGAGTTTTCTACAGTCATGTCTGGTTAGCACGGAGCCGGTTAATATGGACTAACCGCCATGTCGAAATCTTTATTGGGACGAACTGGGGAAACGCATGCAATTGGTGTCTCGTTATTATAAAACAAACTCGCGCCATGGACGATATTTTGGGGTAGGTATCTACGTATATGAACTAAGACATCACTGCATAGTCTTCTGGTGTACCACATGGAGTAATCCTAGTGCTGCAGTTATTTCTTATGTATGTGAATTATCGATTCACGCGATAAGCCTTCAGAATATAAAGCGGTAATCAAGACGTTTTATCTCGTAGTCTGTAACGTTTTTATTCAGTGATGGAATTGAAAGATGTTACAATCGAATGCGTTTTTTCATTTTTTTCTTCCCAGGAGCACGAAACGTGTTCACTATAGTCCCCACCGGCGGCGACGCACTTCCGCTACTGGTGCGCTACTTTTCGCATGCCGTCGTAGATGATTGAAGGAGTCTGTTGATGACACCGAAGGCGCACTGTATCGGTAACCTCGTCGTCGGACGCAAAGCGTTTGTCCTTCTGATGATTATTTGTCTTCGTAAACAGCCAAAAGTTCCGATGGCGCGAGGTCCGGAGGTAAAGATGAATGAGGCAAGACACCTTGGAACTGCAGCTGCTCCAGCGCCTCTACGACGGCCTGCGGAGACTATAGTTGCACCGGTAGTGGAAGTGCATCGCCGCCGGTGGGGACTACTATATTGAAAAGTTCTGTGCTCCTGGGAAAGCAGAGATTCCATATTGTCATAAGAATATAACATCTTTCAATTCCATCACTGAATAAAAACGTTACAGTCCAGGAGGCAAAATTTATTGATCACCCCTCGTATCTGTGTTTGCTGATCACTTTATTTGAAGGTCAATGGTTAATGAGATTGTACTTGTTACAAAACACTATCATGATTTAATATTGAAGTGGTGTGGAAACCTCCGTTGTCTCTAAATCCATCAAAAACTAAGTTACTTGTTTTGTCGAGGAAACGAGATGTTTTGTTTTGCCATCATGTGTTTGTTGGTAGTCTGATACCTTTGTAGCCTCTGGTTCGATACCATGGCATTTATATTGACAATTTCTTTTTTCTTGTTTTTTTCTGGAGAACATGCTTCTATGAGTGTTGGTTTAGTGTTAAGAATGTTATATATAACTAGACAATCGTAACATTTTCTTTTCAGTCTGATTACAGCGTGTTCTGTAGCCCTGACCCTCTATGTGAGTTCGAATTTACTATTTATAATTCTGCTTCTTTATCGCAAGCGGCAATTGGTATTGTTCTTTTAATATTTGCTTTCTATTGTATATTTAATGTGAATTTGTATTGCATATTACATGTGATAGTATGGCCCCTACCTGTGAGAGCCGCTGTTAGGGGTGAACAGTATTCAATAAATAAAATAAAAAAAAAGTTTTTAGAGGAAGTTTCTAAGAGAACTTGATGGCAAAGATACCGTTTTTTTAATTATTAACCTTTGTTAAGTAAATTTAGACTCCATCAAGTCTTAAAACACGGAGAGTTTTTAGCTTTGATTCTCTTCACATTGGTGCCCGATTTACATATACCTTTAGTTGTTCTTGATAATTGACATAAGTACTCTAATAAGAGGGGTGATCAATAATGCGTTGTACCTGTTGTTTTTAATTTTTAAATTTTTTAATTGAATATTTAATAAAATCAACTCAACATCTTTACATGTTATTGGCATATCTTTTACCACATTTTCTTGGCTTGACGCCACGCATATGCCCAAAACAAGATTTTTACAGCTAGATATTCTTTGAACTTACTTTTATAATAAGGTTTACCATCTTTTTAACTCATTGGGTCACATCATTAACGGAGATATTTATTCAGTAGATGCTTGTCGTTTGGCATGTTTTCTTTTTTAAATTGTCTTCGCGGACGTTTTAAACCAGCCTTAAAACGCAACGAAGTTTAGTTCTTAAACAGGCTGACGAAAACTTCCCAGTCCAGAAACGTTACCGCACTATTTCCGCCGCTGTCTCCACGTTCTCAATGATTAAGGGCAGTGAAGCTCGACCATATTACGCGCGAGAGCATATAAATAGTGTAGTATATTAAATGCGTAGTGTCTTAGCGTTTCTTAATTTGTAGTTTAGTTTTTTTTTCATTTTGGTGTGATAGCTTTTAAAATTGCCCCCTTTCATCACCGCGAAACTTGAGTGCAAAACACACACAAAAAACACAAAAACTTAGCAGCTCTCTGTGGGCACTTTAAAAAATAAGACACTTATTCATCTTTAAGTTTTCGACCACCACCCTAGAAGTTATCTGCAAGCCCTTTGCTAGTGATGCTGAATTAACTGCGTACCTCGTGGTTCATAACGGTTTGGGGGCGCATCATTGATCATGATATCTTCTTTATTACGATGCATTTTTACACCAAAGCATACTTAGCGAGTTTCGTCAAAAAGGTTTGAATGATCTGAATTCTGAGGAGAGGCAGAAGATTCTCGTGCGCTTGAGACCTGTCGAGCAAAGAGAATCAGCGTGTCTTGACCATTCCGATGGACTCGGGTGGCTCTGAATGGTGCGCATGCACCCGATGCGTTCGTTATAATTTGCTATGCTTGGTTAAGAAATACTTTAAGTGGTTTTGGATGCGTTGCACGCCGCATGACACGCTCATGTACTCCCGAGTTTATCAGAACGCTGAAGACGATTTTACTTTTGTCTTGGACCCTCGACGTTGTGAGACAACGTGGGGTACCAACACTTCGTAACTGGGAAACCAACTTCGCAAGCCGTCAGTTTCCTCTACTACCGCAGGACCCTGCAGTGCATACTTAGAACAGTTGGTTGCTCTCCCGTTCGCCTGCTCTTAGTGACGCCGAGCAAAGGCGTCGGTAAGAGCAGCTCGGCTCGCCAAGATTGGCAGTGCAGAAAGCGCGGAAGCGCCTTGCGGAAACACGCTAGTCTTGGGCCCATTGCACGGGTGGCGACTGAATGGCGCACCATCGCAATTCCCACGGGCTCCACATGTTCCTAAAATTTGCTGATCTAGTGGTTTTCGATGACGTTCAGCAAGTTTCTAATTAAAGCCACGTGTTTCTTTCTCTCAATAAGAGTCAATGAACAATATGGGGTTAACTATTCGAGTTATCGTGACATTTATCACCCTATGGTTTGTTCCTTTGACCGCATTTTTATCTGCCCAGACTGCATTCGTGTAGCTTACACGTAGACTGTGCACTTTCCGCGTTTGACCGAAAAACACCGATAAACATTTACAACACACTTTTAATTTCTTAAAAACACCCTGTATACTTTCGTGCCATTAAAATTTAAGTTGGCCGGCCAGAAAACGGTCTGGTTATAATTACTTAACATATTTGAACGTTTATGTGGAGCAGAATCTTTGATTTTGCTGCCAACAATCTTCACGAGGTTAAGATACCTGAAATTCCATTAATACGCGTGAGGAACTCAAGCTAAAACACTCGAAGGTATGCAGCGATTTCTAATTACAAACGGAAGCTCGACTCTCGTGAATTTCCTTTAAACGTTTACAGTACCTCGATCATGTTGAGAAACGCCGGGCGTTGCAAAATCTGTTGACCTACAAAACGCGTAAATGTGCGAGTTGCGCATGCTGTGTGTCCATGATGCATGTGGGGCTGATGGGCTGGGCTAGCGCAACAACATACTTTATGTGTAAGGTAGTTCGACAAATTATGTGCCGTCCGGTCTCTGTCAACATGATCAAACTAGTGTTGTTTTTTGACATTATAAACTAACTGTAGAGTTCGCTCCCCACACACCTGGCCTGCTTAGCTCAAATAATAAAAAAAATAAATAAAGCTCTGCTCAGCTCATGACGTATAGTATCTAGTTAGGAATCCCTCGGTCCCAAGTTCAATCCTCGTCGGGAGTACTCTTGTATTCTGGTTTTAATAATAACCCCCTACGGGCCTTAAGGCTTCGTAAAAATGTAACCCTCGCGTAACTCTCATACGTGGCTGTTGAGGGTGGCGATCGAGCGTTAGAAGTTCTCATGGAAACACGCACATACACAACACTCTATGTTACGACTGTTCGGAAACGACTGGATCTCACCGGAAAACTTCATATTCGCCCGTCGGTAAAGACACACAGGCGCAACTACTTTCCTTCGACACTGCAAGGCCGATCCCCTACCTGACGTCACAGAACGCGCCCTTAGGCCTTGTCTCGTCCATGCTCCGTTTGACCTCACCACGAAACGCGGCAGAGGCTACGAACAAACCCTATCAATCCAGCCGTTGTGAAGGAATCGCGCGACTCAAGCGCCCCTTGCGCCCCTCACCACGCGGTCACGTGACAATCGGACGGCATTGGATTGGCTCGGATGTCCTTGAGGCGAGCCGCCCGCCACGCGGACGGGGGCGACGAGGCATTCGTACTGGAGAGATATAATAAAGTACAAAACATTCGGCCTTCAGACGACCGGGACCGCTGCCAAGATTCAAGCGTCGTATCTGGTTCTGAAAAACAGCGGCTCTTCTGGGCAAGGCAGTCATTTGATAAACTTTCTCTCATCGACGTCCACAGGCAGATGGATTCCACGGAACGAACTGTATATATTGAGGTACGCCTCTTTTTCTTTTTTTGATGCGGTCTGGCTTTTTGTGTTTTAATTATTTTGTTTTCTTATTGTCTATCTAGATGTTGCTCGCGGCAACCCAAAGTGTTATATATAGTAAGGTTGCTCAATTGTTTACGAAGCCTGTAGGTAATAATATGATGTCTGGTACCCGTCCCCGCCTGGTGCGTTTTACCGCGCCCTAAAAAGTAGTCCCTCGATTTCCACCTGATGACGTCATGAAAGCTCGTGTTGTCGATGGCGCGGTAATGAAAGTGTTACAGCGTGACAGTTCACGGAAGCTTCGGCAGTGGTCAGGTGCGGGGACGCCGCGGTGACGGCGACTCACGCGTTTTCTCGTGCTGTCGTATAGAACATCTACGACCAACCGCAAGGATCGCTGCATACAATAGCACTACACATCGGCATCTGTGACGTCATTTGTCGCCATTTTGGGAACACTTTGAACGTACAGGCGGAATAGGACGCTAAACTCACTATTATGAAACGTGTTCTAGGCGCCGTAGTATTATATATATAAGAGCACCTTCTCCAGCGGTGGTGCTTTACGTTCTCGTATGAAACTACATCGAAAAGAAACACAGATTGCAAATAGTGCGCTTTGGTAGCATATTTTCTTCACTTTAAGTTGACGGCGTTTTGAGATTGACAGGGGCGTTTTGAATATAAATATTTCGTAGCCGATAACTAGCGGGTGAACAAACCTTGGCCAGTATTCGGCTTTTATTGTTTTTACACTTTCTGTGCGGCCGCAGGTGTTGCTTACAAGACCAAATGATTTTTTTTTCTGAATTGTTCCCAACTTTTTGACTAGACATCTCGTTGTTGGGTTCCACGCAGCAAGACCCACTCGAAAATACATAAGTAAAATAGCTTTGTTTTTAATGATGTATTTTAGCGTTTTTAAAATGTAAGGCAACAAACTCCAAGCCCGGTCAGCTTTCCTGCTAACTAAATCCAGATGCGAGTTTCATTAGGAATATTTTAATTGTAACGACCGAGATATCCGGTTCTACTTTTTTGTGGTATTGACTCGGAGTTCAGAAATACTCAGTATTTTTTGTTTTGCGCTCTTTCCTCAAAAAAGTTTATTTTAATGCACCTTTTTATTCTTAAAAATACAAAATGCTCACCGGCATGGACGTTGTAAAAAAAAAAGACTGACAGACAACGTTTTTGTTGTCTGTCCGTCGTTTGTTGCTTCATTCCATTAAAACTAAACTACCAACTGGCCTATCGTCAATGTTCTGCACTTTTCGGGGTGTCCAACTTTCCTGTTTCAACGAGAGCAAAAGTTGTTTATCCTTTTCAGTGATGTTGAGTGGCACCCTCCTCACCATCGACACGATTAAAGGAGAAAGAAAAGGAACTGACGAATTGTTTTTAGCTTATACCTAATAATTGTCAGGCATCCATTGACGCCGTCGTGGGTTTGGTCCCGCAACCCACCGCAAGCGGCAAGCACCCTGAAGGTGAACGAGGGACACCGCAGGACGGCAGACACATATCCATCATGACGTCACGTTCATCGTAACGCTAGGCACGTCACGCTCGTCGAAACGCTCAGCGACGACGCCCTGGTGGCACTGCGTGGATCCATTAATAATGAAGTTTGGGGGGGGGGGGGGGGAGCCGCGGATGTTGTCTTCTAGGTGGTATCGATGTGCTCCGGCGTTTGTCATTTTGTAGCTTATTGCCGAGTATTGTTTTTGCTTTATGTGTCGTATTATGTTTTCTCTCAGCAGTTTGGACAACCCATCCAAGAAAATGATGTTATCACTTTTTTTTTCTCGTTTAAGCTCGTGGTATTTTTCTCTTTTTTGCTTTGTATACTCACAGGAAGTGTAGATATATGCCTTATTCTGTCCAAAACCTCTGAGAGACTAATGTAGTGTTTTAAAATAAAATAATAAATGAATACAAAATGTACTACTAAAATACACGGGAGGCTCGAAGAAAGCAGATATTACTGCGGTTGCAAGTGCGCATTCGGTTGCTTAAGGAGCAAGGTTGCAAAACATGTTGAATTTATGTTTCGTGCACTGGGGTCCGGAAAACACGATACTTTTCACCATGCTTCGCTTCCATCGCTTCCACTTGTGCCCTTCACCTGGTACACTTCCCCGCGTTTCATTCCTGCTGTAAATGGTCACAAAAAACCTATTCTTTGATACTCACCTTGCTCGGATTAGATTAACGAATCAACTTATCGCTTTGGACTGAGACATCGTTTGCTATACATATCTGTGCCACTTAAAAATAGCACCCGTTTTTTTTTCCTTTTGCAAACATCTCTCATTGGCTTTATCTCGTGCGCACTTTAAGAAGCCTCGAGTGAGGCACTTTAAGAAGCCTCGGAGACTTATCCGAAATGCACTTGAAAAAGCCAGTCGCCGCAATCTTGGCGAATGATGAGACCAAATATTAATTCAGGTCTTAAAAAAAAGAAAAGAAAATCTTCGCGTTATGACACTCAGCATGAAATTTCACTTACTTGCGTCATGCTCGGTGGTAGAATGCACAGTTTTTTTTTTTGTCTAAACTTATTTTTGGCTCTCCCAGGTGTTTTGCGGGGAAAATAGATGCTCCAAATTTGCTTCAGTGTTGCTGCGTGCGCTCCGCGCAGCGCTCATAGCCCCGCAAAGTTCATAATCGTAACCTTTATTGTTTTATTTTTCTTCTAACATTTTTGACCGACCGTGACGCATGTTCTTCGTTTTCAGTTATAAACACTAATGGTGGCAGAGCATCATCGCTCGCGCTGTGATAAAAAGTCGAGGAGCATGTAAATACGGGTTGGAGGGGTATAAAAACATTAGAAAGGTTACGTGTTTCGATTGTTTCGAAAGATTACCCTTGTGATAACTTTGCATGGAAGAAATCAAACGATTAGTAAATTGCTCTTAAAAGCAACTAAGTGCCAGTAATTTAATTATGTCAGATTAGCGCCGCATGCGGTAACTTTGCACGGAAGCCATCAAACGTTTCGAAAATTACCCTGAAGAACAATTAAGTACGAAGAATTTAACTATTTCACATCCGTGCCGTACAATCTCGAATGAAATGAAATTCATTCGAGATTATAAGAAAGCAGAACTTTGACGCCATTAACAATGAACTCGCTCTCTTTATGGATGGCTACATCGTTTCTTTTTCACCACAATCAGTTCAAGAAAACTTACACCTTTTTAAAAATATCGTTAAATACCTCACGGATACATACATTCCGCATTGATTGATAACGTCCCACACTAATTCTTTTTGGTTCAATGTCCAACTCAAGCGGCTTCCCAATAAGAAAAAAAAATCGTTTGTTTAGGACCGCTAGGTCCTCTAACAAACCTGATGACTGGTCAGCCTTCCACGACGCTCTTGTGGAATACAAATCTGCTATTCAGAGCGCCAAACATTCTTTCTTTAACATCACCTTGCCGACATTACTAGCCACCAGTCCTAAACAATTTTGGAACTCTGTTAACAGTAAAGACAAGTCGTCTATTTCACTTTGTGTTGACGGTTGTGCGATCCCCAGTGATGTATGTGCGGAGATCCTGAACAATGTTTTTGCTGACTCATTTTCAGATTTTGTTAATCCGCCATCTTGCTTACTACAGGAAAACGATTTTATACCTTTGGACCCCATTGTAATTGACCCCACTGGTATTGTTAAACTAATAGAACATTTAAAACTGTCTTCTTCAGCTGGTCCTGATAATATTAACTCTAAGTTCTTGAAAAAAACTCAACTATGTATTCATCTATTATATTTTCAAAACTATTTTCTCAGTCGCTTGACCTTGGCATTTTACCTGACGACTGGAAGGAGCCAGGGTGATTCCATTGCACAAAGGAGGTGATGAGTATTCCCCCTTAACTGTCGTCCAATCTCGCTTCCCAGCATACCATGTAAATTACCAGAGAATATAAGATGCTTCACACTGGTTAATTTCCTGGAATCAAATTCCTTTTTTTTAACAAGGGTCAACATGGTTTCCGTAAATTTCATTCTTGTGAGACACAGCTTTTGTTGACTGTGATAATCCAAGTTGACTGTGTTTTTCTAGATTTTATCAAGGCTTTTGATAAAGTTCCTCACCAGTTGCTTCTATTAAAACGTAACAAATTACTTATTGATCCTAACGTGGTGGCGTGGATAGCCTGTTACTGCTAATGAGAACACGTCTCCTCACTTTCGTCACATCCGGTGTTCTTCAGGGATCCGTATTAGGTCCTCTACTGTTTCTCATTTACATCAATGACCTACCTAATTGCGTCTCATCATTAATTAATCTTTTCGCTGACGATTGTGTAATATATACTAAATCTATTAACGACTTTGATGTTTTAAAGCTCGGGATAGATATCAATGATGTTTACCACTCGAGTGAACTTTGCAATATGGAACTTAACATAACTAAATGTAACGTTATGAAAACATCACTTACTCGTCCTAATGTGCCCTTCTGCCATCTCAACAACGTCTTTTTGGCCCCTGTTTCTTCTTATAAATATTTGGGCGTTCATACTACTTGTAACCTTTCATAGAAACTGCATGTTGAATATGTCATCAAAAACGCTAACCGCATGCTAGGTTACCTGAAAAGAAACTTTGCTCTCGCACCGTCAGCCTTAAAATTAACACTGTATAAATATCTAGCTCGCTCCAAATTAAAGTATACTTCTTCTATCTGGGACCCCAATCAGCCTAATATAATTAATGTTCTGGGAGCGGTACAAAACCGTTCTGCCCGTGTTATACTAGGTAACTATCACCGCACTGCAAGTGTAAGCTCCATGAAAATCACATTGTCCCTGCCTAACCACTCACCCCGACGTAAAGTTGCTCGTTTATGTCTTTTTCACAAGATCTATCTTGCTAACGCGTACTTAAAGCAACGTCTTTTCATCCCCCGTTCTACATTTCACCTCGCATTGATCATCACCTCAGTTGGAATTCGTAAATGTAATGCAAACGCATTTCTACTATCATGCGTACTTAAAACTTCTTTGGAATGGAATTACCTTTCGACTTCCATAATTTATATTGTTGATACCCCAATGTTTAAAAATGCTATAAACACTCTTTACTGTCCTGAGCCGCCATGATACCTTATGTACTCTGCCCTTTTGTTTATTTTTGTGTGTTAGTTTGTTACTCCCACTCCCCTCTTTAATGCCGATGGGCCTTGAGGGTATTTAAATAAATAAGTAAGTATGCCACTAATTAAACTTTCAGAGATCATTACCAGTGTGCGCATAACTGTGTACTTGAAAGAAAAAACTGCCAAAAAAAGAGGCAGTGGAACGATGCAATATCAACTGAAAATAATCAAGAAAGCTTTTAATGTAGTTCAGAGGAACAAACGAAACACACATGAAAAAGCTCAAAGCGTGTTAATAACACATCGTTTGTTTAGTAGATATTCGTTTCTCGCAGGTTTACACTGAAATTAGTACATAAAATTATGACCGCGACAAGGTTTTAGTGTAGGTGTGGCATGCAAATTAATAGGATTCTCGCGTGGGTGTAATGATGCATGCTTCGAGTAAAACGTCAGTGTCTTAAAACAATGTGGTTATTCTTACAGGAACGAGATGCCGGGACTCTTCTCATAACACTGGTCAGCACTTCGCTTTTAGTGGCGTTGGCTGTCTGGGTGCAGAAAAAGTGGAAGTACAAACAAGCGAAAGTTCCGTTTCCGCCAGGGCCCTGGGGCTTCCGTTGTTGGGCTACTTACCCTTCCTACGAAGAAAACAACACATCATCTTCAGAGACCTGGCTCACAGATACGGGCCACTTTTCAGGTGATAATTTTCAGTGAATTTGCTAAACCAAGGGTTGTTTTTGATGCGATTTTAATAATTTTGAGCAGCACGAAGGGTATTATATTGGACAATGTAAGTTGTAACAGTTTTTATGCTTATTTGGTGGCCCTGTCAGTCACTGAAGGAGCTTCGGTTCAAATTGGATTCGAAAACGAAGTTTAGGTCCCGTTCTTTGAACCCTTTGACAAATAGAGATATAATTGCATCTTGCTAGGAACGCAAACGCTGAAAATGTTGTATTCAGGAGTCGCACCTTACATTGCGTGTGGGAGTAATTTGGGGAGTACAAGTGTTTCGAAGGTTTATGCCTGTGAAGTAAATTAGGGAAACTGTCAGGGAAAACAGTTATCAGTGGGTTGGGCGGCGGTGTGGTAGAGTGATGAATACGTTGATGAAGATATCAAGCAGTGGAAATCAGGAGAACTCAAAAAGCGAAACGCGTCTGAAAAAAAAAAAACACGAAACTGTTGGGTTCGATTCCAAAGAAACAAATAACCCTGACATACGTCGTGTTTGGCGCAAATAAAAACGCTTCAAAACGACGAACGCATTTTAAATCGTTCAATCACGCGAATATTTCATTCCTAATCTATCTTTCATTTTTAAAAGTTAATTACGGTAGTTTTTACACAAATGGTGTTAATTATGAACCAATGCAGCGCACAGGTACTTGCAACAAGGAAACTTAAAAAAGAAAAAATTACAGTAGTTGTAACCAGCATCAATTGAACCTACTATGTCATGAAAACCAAACACCTAAGCTTATGCAAAGTAACTAATTAACAGATTATATTACAATAAAATTTCTGAAACAAATCCAAGAGAAAACATATCACGTTAACAAGTAGCAAGTACTTTACAACGACATAAAAATAGAACACTTTATATAATGTAATTAAAACACAAGTACCGTAGTATTAATGAAATCACACACAGACACACACACATATACATACACCCACACACGCGCAAAACATGTAAGTCACGAACCGCACCCTCAGCACCATTTTCTAAGACTTGTCTTGGATGTTAAAAACTTAATTTCGTGGCTAAAACGTTTTCCTATGTCGTCCATCGTCAGGCTCCATCTATATCGATCTCTGTGATTGGCTCCCGGAGCGCTCCGCGGGAAAATGGACGCACGACCCTTTTTTCTAGACTGCATAACCCTCAAGGTTACCGATCTATAGTGTAAACATGGGTACACTTTTCTGAGCTTCATTTTATATTTGGCAGTGTCCGTCTGGGAGCCGTGAACGTGGTTATACTTAACAGCTACGAAAGCATCCGCGAAGCTTTTTCGAAGAAACAGCTATTGGCGAGAACTTCAAGCCTTTTCCTTAAACAAGCCGGAGTCTCAGGTGAGCATGTTCTACTGCGTCAGAGCATTCGCCGTTTATCACTTTTCATGGATGAAAATATTGACGACCATTTTAAATACTCTGTAAAGATGCTACCACCAATGAATAATTTGCAGCTCTAGTCAGAGACCTTGACGGCAATAATCCATGGAAAAGGCGAGCCAAAGAGGACAAAGGTCAAACACCAATGTCCAAACACAGCTAGGTGACTGATACGTGTCCGAAAAAATCTGCCTGGGCCTGGTATCGAACCAGGGACCTCTCCATTTCCAGTACAGCGCTCTACCAACTGAGCTAACCAGGAGTTAGACGTCAGTAGAGTAAACGGGTTTTGACAGCTGCCGCCCGTTTAACACCAACAAGGATGAACGGCCTGCATTTTAAGCTTATGATTATGATGTCACTAATGCAAAACTGCCAGCGAGCTAGACAGCGATGACCATTATAATCCCTAGAAATTTGTGTTTGTCCTTTGTCTCCTTTGTTCCTCCTTCTCCAGGGATTATTATTAAGGCGAAAGGCTTGTGTGTCTCATCGTTCAGTCCTTGAGCGAAAATACGTCGGCGACACGAAACGTACCAAAACCCACGGTTTGCCACTGGACCACGAGATGCCATTACTTGTGCCAGAATAGGCGGAGGTGCGCGCTCGGCGCAAACCCAGCGGGAGAGGAAAACACTCTCGCTCGGGCAGTGGTGAAGAGCGGGCGTGCGACATTCCGTGAGATTAACGGCGCCAAAAGTGCGTCGTAAGAGAGCGCGCTGTCTTCGGAGGTTCGCTATCACCGGGACAACAACCGACGCTGCGATCGGAGCCAATGAAATGGCCCCAAAATTGCATCGTCAGAGAGTGCGCTGTCTTCGGAGGTTCGATATCACGTTGATGTGAACACTCAGGCGAATTTGAGGCAATGAAATTAAGAAGGATGACAAAACGAATTAAAAGGAATCAAAGTGAATTAAGCAAATCATGTGTCTGCGGGTCTTTAATGCATCGGCGCTTGGGCTTTCGCCTTCAATTCGTCTTAGAGATAACATAAGACACCCTGTGACTTTTTTCATTGTCATTCCTGTCTAGCTCGCTGGTACCTTTGCATCAATTGAATTATAATCAGGGAGCTTATCCGGATTCCAGTCCGTATGCAGTGCATTCTGAATTCCAATTTACCACTGAGTTTCGGTTTTGATTTGCCATTCAAATTAATTTAGATGCCAAAAAAGTATGCACTTCCGACATTTAGAAACATAAGCAAACAAAAAAGAAGAAAAAACACACACAAAGAAAAAACAGAAATAAATGCTTCACGCTCCACGCACGGTGTCGCACAAACTCTGGCTTCGACTAATCTATAAAAAGCGAAACCATGTCACTCTGTTCCTTAGTCAACTGGTTCCCAGAACGCAAATTGCGCAGTGCTGCATGCATCGGATTCATGGAAGATGCTTATTGTAGTTTTAAAAGAATAGATAGTTGGGCAAGTTGGTGGGAATTCATCGTAAGAAACAGCTCGAAAAACAGACGAGGATGAAGAAGAAACGCACGGGACGAGCGGTGACTATCAACTAAAATATTTTAATAGAAAAACACATGAAAGCGATTATTCACCTTTGGCAGTACGCCCCCCGTCTGCGTGTCACGAGACAATTGATAGCAGCATGATGGCACGTGTTAAACACGATAAGAAGTGATATGATGCTAGCCCAAATCCAAAAACGCCAGCTCACTGTACAGCAGTGCCACAGACGGTTGGCTGACACAAGAGGCTCCCGCCCTTTTTATTCGGTATGCCTCTACTATCTCCCGAGACACTTGGTCCCTGTGCATCAACAAAACTTCGGTGTCACTCAATCTTGGCTCGCACTTACCGTCGCGACAATGCATCGCAAGATGAGAGTATGCACCCCTTTCAACGAACCCTGGTGCTCTCTTCAACAAATGTTCAAACAGCGCCCCCTTTGATTTGAGTTTCAATTTTTAAACGCAATGAGAGTAAATCATTCAATATTGTGTACCGTACCGAATTAGTTCTGTTAAACAAGATGGTGCGTTAAAGAGCCTTTGGCACGTAAAGTAACCTGCCGTGACTGAGACCGTCGGATAACTGCTGTGCCAGCTTTTGGATGTCGACTCAGCGATATGCCTGAATAGCAGGATGTGGCTCACGCCGCAGATGAGCAATTCAGACAACACCTTACGGCAGCTAGCCTAACAATAAGAATAATAAAAGAAGAACAACAATGTTGAGATTGCTCATATGGTGAAGAGTAATACACAAAAGTGTACTGACAGTAATTTAAACAAATACATACCAAATTGTTCTAAAGTTCATCTTGATCGTATTAAAAGTGTATAAACCATTTACTTTTAGTATGAACACCTTACCTGCTCTAACCGGTTGACGCTTCTACTGCACTGCTATTATCGCCGAGATGTTGCGGTAGCACCCTCTTTGCGTTTTCCGTTGGTGACATCACGATCAGAATTTACTTCGCCGTGATTGGAAGTATTTGGCTCTCCGTGAACCCGGCAATCAGGCAGGCATTATCAGTATACAGGAAGCTGTGTTTTGGCCAATCACGAACTTCAACCTCAGCGACACTTTTGGTCGCGCACGTCGCTAATATTGCGAAGTAGACGTAAATAATATTAAGTGTATGGGATATATTGAAAGTATGCTAAAAGTATAGTCCATTGTGCTTTTGTTACATAATCGCACAAGCTGAGTGAACTTTTTTGTGTTGCAATTGACTAAGGCTTGAACAGTGATATGTCTTTATGACAACACAAGTTTTAATTTACGAAGAAACCTGCATCGCCTTCAGGCTTTATTGCAAGGGGTGGGCTAAAAGCAATGGTCATCAACATAACTGAGTTTCAAAAGAAAACACCTATAACACAAATATAATATTTAAAAAGCATTACATGAATGCAAAGTCTGTGGTACAGAATATATTTTTCATGCAACACGAGCGTAAACTATAGGTGGGAAATTCAGCCCAGTAAACTGCCAACATAGATTATTTTATGTGCTGATTACAAGAGCGATGTGGTGATTACAAGGGTACAGGTGCAACGGAAAAAGAGTAGCACAAGTGACCGACGACCGGAGCGGCAAAATCGCGACACGCGGCGCTATTGTTCCCCCGAGCGCGCCGATAACGAGAGTGCCAGTCACGTTCCATGTCTCAAAGCGGGGGTGGCCGGCAGAAAGCAGCCCACCCTAAAGCCCGCATTTTAAAAGCTATCTTATCCCTCAACTTTCTGCCGGCCACCCCCGCATTGAAACATGCAACATGACTGGCACTCTCGCTATCGGCGCGCTCGGGAACAATAGCGCCGCGTGTCGCGATTTTGCCGCTTCGGTCATCGGTCACTTGTGCTACTCTTTTTCCGTTGCAGCTGTACATGTGGTGATTACAAGAGCGCGCGGCCGTGCAATGCTCGTATAGATCAAAACGGGCAAAGGCGGCAATCGAACCAAGGGCATAATTCCCGAATTTCGTCGATCCACGTGCTTCGAGCTGCGGTGTTGGCTTTAAAAGTAACCTAAATTTTGTAGGTATCATGACTTTAAACGGAACATCCTGGATCGACAACAGGAAGTATTGCGTGCATCTCATCAGCTCCCCTGCGTACGGACACAAAGACATGGAAACCCAGGTTCAGGTGAGATAATCACTACGTTAGTTTTGCTGATTGAAAATTTAACTATACGTAATCTTTGATTTTCATTTAAAATTGAAAAAAAAACGTTCAAAATTTTAATTTGGAATAACATCTGAAGGAACACCAGAGGCTCTTTCAATAGTTATAGAGGTGCTTACAGACTTACTGAGACCCCACGTAAAGGGAAACAGCGTGTCTTACTGTTCTGCAGGTGAGCAAAATTTGTTTTCAAATTATAAAAACAGACCCCCCCTCCCTTCCCCCCAAATCCCAAAATCTCGTCCGTCCGTCCGTCCGTCCGTGCGTTTTCCGCTAGATATAGCGGGGAAAATGACGCCACATGGCCAGATGTCGCGTAACCTACACACTGATTCAGTTTCCTTGCTAAATTTATTGGAGAAAACGACTTCACGTGACCAGCACACCAATTCAGTTTCCCTGCTAAATTTAGCAGGGAAGATGACGTCAAGTGACGGCTCACATCACGTGACATTTCTTACACTTCCCCTCGCTCCCTCTCTCCCTCGTTTTGTTTCCTTCACCGCCCCTTCCCCCTTTCCGTTTTCTTAGGGTTCGATCAACACGAGTTAGTCCCATCCCATCAATGCCATCAAGTGCTATTGCACTCACTGCATTGAACGGAACGAAACGTCTAATCCGGACAATTAAAAAAATAGTTTCCTCTTTTTCAAATGATAACATAGATGTAAAGGATCGCTCATTAATTACTGCATTTCGTGGATAATAGAACCTCAAAGATAAAGGCCACTGCCATTTTTATAGTCTTTGTTGTGTATACTGCTCGAAAGAATTATGTATAAAGTTACATATATGCCGAGTTCCTCCTTTCTAACATGTTCACTCGTTCGCCCCTCCCCCCCCCCCCCCGCCCCCAACCGCAGTAAAGAAAAGACTGGCTCTTCGCGAAACGTTACTAATTTCCGTCTTTATGTGGCAAAAACAAAACAAAAAAACTTCCGTGCGCAGAAAAAAAATTAATCATGTATGATTTTTGTATTTGAAACGTTCCCCTTTCAAACACAGAAAGGCATTGCACTTAATCTGGCGACCAAATTCACTTAAGAGCTACATCACGCAGCGTACGAACTATGCGCAAAAACGTGCTCGCTTTGAGGTGGAACTGACTCTATTCACAAATATCTTAAGAAATGCAGCGCCTGACGCGGTCCAGGGCATCTAATTATCGCGCTGCAACCAATCACATTGCGGCATTTGCGGATAAGAACGCCTAAGAGCGAATCACGACGCAAAAACCATGCACATAGCAAGCTATACCCAGTTGCTGGACAGCAAGCCTCTTCTCTTGAAGGTCCGAATGATCCTTGCAGTGCATTCACTACGCACATGCAACGCGATGGCGCCACCTACCCATCACACGACCGTCACATCCATGCCTGTGCGTGGCACAATCTACTCAGAGGAGTCGAGTGACAGCAGGGCCATTCCATGGCATACGTCCTATGTTGTGATATCAACCATTGCCGATTTCTGCGGAGAAAAAAAGGAAGAAGTTGTTTTTTGCTAGATTTTGCACTGACCTTAGCGAAATCACTTTTCTGGAAAACAGAATGTTGGATCCCGTAAGGAAAGACCAAGTACTTTTACCTACCCTGTTAAATTATTCTTTCGTGTTATGCCAAAGATCACATTAAGTAACAGATTTTGCGTGCGATTTTTCTGGAGTAAACAAGCAGAAAAGGAGACATGTTCAGCATTTGAAGCAAAAGCACCGTCTACCATTAAGATATTTTAAAACCTTATCTGGCTTGGACTGTTTACTGCTTCAAAATATTTTCAAACGATAAGGAAAACAGGTTTTCCAAAAAATAAATCTCCAACTTGCCCAAAACTCACTTTTTCTGAGGATTCAGACACAAGTTACGCATCAAATCCCTCCTGATAAAAAAATGTGTGAGACGGCTCATTAGGAACTTCAGCTCATCACCTTGTAGCCAAGCAAATTTTGTCAAAGTAAATCTTGTTTCAAGGAGAAAACAAATTTTGAGGTTGAGCCCCGGCGTAATCGGTTTTCGATGTACAGTACTCTGCCTTCACTGCACGGTGCGCACGTGTCGGGTGGTGATTCGAGACACTGCACATGTGTTCGGACCCCAAGCGCATAGAGTTTGGGCCATATACCGCATGCACCATGAACGGAGCTATTTTAGATCAAGTAGTAGTAAAACAAACCATGTGGCATGTCTCGAATTGCCAGCGAAGCGACCGTGTTGGGCAGTGAAGGCACAGTACGGTACTGCGAAACGGATAGCGCCGGTGCTCAAATTGAATAATGGTTTCCCCACTTAAAACAAACTTCACACTGATAAAATTGTCTTAGTTACAAGTTAACAAGCGGAAGTACCTAATGGGCAGTCCCGCATATTTTATTCAGGATGGCCTGGATGCTTAATTTATGTCAAAATCTTCAGAAGTGACTATCGGGCAAGTTCAATATTTTTTTTTCTTTGGGGGGGGGGGGACTTTTTGATTTATCGTTCGCAAAGTATCAATATAACAACAACCTATCCCTGATAACGTCTTGAAATATATTTAAGGTCACCAGTAGTTTCTGTTTTTAATGCAGGACACGTCTCGTATTCTGTTTATTTACTCCAGAAAAACCTGTACAAAGAGCAGTTACTTAATATGAACTCCGGCATTACACGCAAGAACAATCTGAGCAGAATAATTAAAAGTAATATAGCTAATTTATTTTAATCTCATGGTTTGTCAGAGATTTTCAACTTAAACCTAGTTTGGGCTCACTGCATAAATTTCACACAGCGTATCAAAAATTCGTTGTCTCAGAAAACATCTTGACGAAAGCCCCACATGTAATGCCTTTAAGGCCCTTAGGGTAAATAAATAAGCAAATAAATAATTACACCAATAAAATCTAGTAAACAACCGCTAACTTTGTTTTCGAAGAAACGGCCGATGGTTGGAATCACCGTCTAGGACGTTAGGCATGTAATCACCCAATAGGAATACGGCGGCAGGACAGCCACTTAACTTGTTAAATAAAGTGTTACTCTCAAAGTCAACACATAAGAAGCCATCACCTGATGACATGGTTTCACATGACGTCACGTGATGGCATGATGTCGCGTGATTATGATAGTATCCACCTTACATAATCTATCTAGATTGTTGTGTTTCACTCTTCAAGCAAACACTGGCGATGATTGCTCTACGCATGGGTGCAAGATACACACGTGCGAGATACCAAAGGACACATTAGGGCCACATAAGGTGGGGCAGCTATCGCTGTCAATGCCCTGTGGATTGAAGCCGGACTGCTGATTTCTTTTCTTTGGCAGGAGGAGATTGAGTACCTCATCGAAAAGATATCGGATGCCAAAGGGCGCCCGATTCCCGCCGAGCAGTACCTGCTTCCCAGCGTGTCCAATAACGTTTCCGCCCTCGTGTTCGGCCACCGTTACGACTTCGACGACCCGAAGAGAAAGATGCTCGACGGCATTCTCGACACCGGCATGAGATGCCTCGCCGCCGGCGCGGTCATCACTTTCATGCCCAGGGGCTTCAGAACACTGACCACCATGTGCTTTACGAGATTCGGCGCCTTGAAGCCGCTCGTTCAGAAGCTCGCCAAATTCATATGGTACGGATGGTATGGTATGGTATGGTGTGCGTGGTGTGTTGTAATGTTGTTGATGTTGCCAAATTCATATGGTACGGATCGTATGGTATGGTATGGTATGGTGTGGTGTGATGTGGTGTGGTGTGGTGTGGTGTGGTGTGGTGTGGTGTGTGTGGCCTGGCGTGGCGTGGTGTGTGTGTGTGGTGTGGTCTCGTATGGTGTGGTATGGTGTGATATGGTGTGTATGTGTGTTCGATGATGTTGCCACTAAAAGAACAGCTGTCTTTTTGTGGATTCGTATCGTAATGAGTGCAATATCCATTGATAGTCACGAGCATTTTGTTGTTGCTCCGCAACTAATATTATTGCAGCATTCAGAGGCACGTGGACGGATTTGGGGTCAAACAAAACGCACGAGGTACGCAAGGAGCAGACGAACTTGCGTGCCATATAGTTTTAGCACAACAGGGCGGCGCCAACTTTGATAATCTTATTACGACTATAGCTTATCCAAGAACAACATCACCTGACCCTTAACGGTTGGGAATTGCGAAATGGCAGTTATGGGCTCATGTATAACGGGATTTCACGGGGAAAATACAAATTGAAACCTATATTTTCACACCAATAGACACTCAAACTGGTTGCTAAATGATCTTTGCCTATGACTTCGCCCGACCCCCAGAAATCCGCACCACGCTTTGAGAGTGGAACCAGTTTCAACGACCATTTGGCATACCTCTAAAAATGTTAAGGCTTGAGCAAAAAAAACATGATTGGTTATGTTCGTGAACTGAAAAGAAATACAAGGGTGGTGCTCGAATAGTAAGTGGTTCGCACCGAATAATGCTACAGCATGTTTAACCTTTACAATTCCAGGTAACGCAACGATATCCCGCCGGTTTCACGGCATTGGAGCCAGGAACGATACCGCAATATTCGCACTCTCCGAGAGTATTACGTAAAAAGAATTTAACTGGAAACAAATTTGTGACTGAAACGTGTAGTGCCAGCCGTACCTACGGAAATGTCAAGTTTCAAAGTTGCTGCAAATATGTAATTTGAGCTGACTCAAGTGCCCTATCTTGTAAATGGTCACCTCTGATGACCTTGTATAAACGTTTCCAACTTTCTTGTTCATAGTCTTTCCGTATTTAAATATCCGAGACAGAAAGGAATTCTGACAATTAATTAGAACTCTGATTTGATATAACCTCACCTCTCACCTAATACAATTTCTTCAGAGATTATTTGAGGTAAAAAAAGAAGAATTAATATATAAAGTGACTATGCTAAATAATTCTCAAATATTTCAATTTTTTTAACAGTCAAGAAGAGGGTTTAGATGGAAAAGAACCTAGGGAGCCACGAGAAAACAATTTCGTCGACGGGTATCTGCAGCTCATTTCTGAGCACAACGAGGATCCGAATACAAGCTTTAACAGTAAGAAATTTAGACACCTTTTGTAGAGCCTGCAGGCATGCGGTTAGTTCTTTTTGACTTTCTAAATGTTTCTCAAAATGGAATCGCGCGGAGAACCTTAGAGAAGCCACAAGGACTCACTGAGCACTGAAGGTCTCTGGTCAAAACGTGATTTTAATCTATTAATAATCCTCAGAGTAAATAGGCTATCCTATCTGTATGGCTGAATTGTTGAAGTGTACAATATAAATGCCATGTTTACTCAATTAAGCCGTATCGTGGCCAGAAAGAACGCTTATCAGCCATGTGAAATAGCGCCAAAATTCATAATGCGTATAATGCCGGTACTGCCTATACACACCTTGTATTTCAGTTAAAAAACAAAATCAGTTCTTGAAGGGTTCTTTGAAACCCTAAAAACCCTGTCAGATCGTGAAGAACGGTTTCGACTGAAGCACTATCGCCCTCTGGCGCGCTAGAAGAGCCACTGGGCGCTGAAGAACTGGTTCGCAGCAAGAAAAGAGCTGAAAAGAGCCCCTTATACAATTTTCATGAAGATCCCTTTTAGGAGAGCTGAAAATAACTTATAGGGTGCAAAATATAGACAAGCCCAAGAAACCCTAGGAGTTCTTTTACGACAAAATAATTTTAAAGTGTGATACTCCCCATAAAAAAATATGTTTTGTTTAGCTGCATTCAAAATATCCTTACGCACTAAGAATTCTAAAAAGAAACAAAAAACAAAAACATTAATTAGTCACACCAAGGACAAACCTCTCCAAATTTCCCCTCTTTAATTATATATTTCTTAATGGAATTTTCACCCGGACAAGATTCTCACTGTCCTGGAAACATCCAGCTTTCGTGCTGCACTAGCAACTTTATTAAGCGCACAGCAACCTTTTAGTTTGTTCGTATTTCTTATTTTTTGTGTGTGTGTTTCGAATCTGTTGTTTTTTTATTTGCCTGACCTTATGTAAATCCCAATGAACGCTTTCTTGAAATAAAATAAAAAGTGAACATGAGGTTTTGAACATTTCTAACAAGTCAAAAGGCTAAGCAGAAAACAAACAAAACAAGAGTGGCTCACTTTTAAAAATTTGTATTTTAGGCAATTTATTAGCTTCATCTAAATGTATTCCGTTTAGTTCCTACGATGCACTGCAGTGGACAGAACATCGCCATCTATCAAGACAAGTTGTTGAATGTGACGGATCGTTAGATCTATACTGCTTTATATTGGGAGAAATTTTCTTTTCCAGCACACTGTTTTATAGCACTTGAGCATTTAAAATTATCTTAACATGCATTCAAGTAATGTTTGTGCGTTTAATACTTAAAGATCAGTCGGACAGCTAATTACTGGGATTTACCATTTTACATGGACGAATAACAAGGCAAAAAAGGATGAACCTAAAAAATTATTTATGCAATACTGACCCTATGATCACGTGACAAGTCTTGCTTAGTGACAATCGCGTAATTATTTTAGGCCGCTTCACTCTCCCAGTTCTCTCCGAAGGGTCATAGTTATTAGCTACCCCCATTCTTTGTGAAAATGCTTGACCACGGGTAGTTCTTCTGACGTGGCACCGTATGGTTTTCAAATTTGTTACTTGGAACATGGAAACATCACTCTAACAGATGTCTCGAGGCGCCAAAAGGTTTGCTTGTGTTTTGCGCATTTCCCGGCAGCGGCACTGTGGGTTTAGAGGCCATGTAGCAGGCGCTGTCGCTCGCCGCGCGGCCTTTTAAACGTGTGCGCAAACACGGAGGGTCCTTCAAGTGAGTCCCAAGTTGCCGCCCTGATGCCTTTGAAGGTTCTCCTGGTCATGTTGCGCCGTCTTGTCGCGTTTGACAAAAATGCGAGCGAACCTTCGCCACACCTGCTCCATGGCGAGGCGGCGCCATTCAAACACTTTTCTCTTCTTCTACCGTGGTCGTAGAACATACAGTTTGACCGCATTGTCTGCGTGCATTTGAATGCAGTGTCCAACCTGATTGGTAACGCCCTCACGGTTTTCGCTGCCGGTTCTCAAACAACAAGCACCACCGTCCTCTGGAGCCTTCTCTGTCTTGCTGACAAGGCGGACACGGTGCAGCGAAAAGTGCAAGAAGAAATCGACAGCGTGACGGGAGGGAGGAGGGTACCCGCTTGGTCTGACCGCCATGACATGTCTTATACCATGGCCACCGTCTGGGAGATGTATCGGTGGAGGACCATCGTCGTTATGGGAATGCCGAGGGAGTGAGTTGGGCGCTTTTTTTTTCTTTGTGAAATTAGAGGAATTCTGGTGATGCATCTTACAAGACGGACACAGTTGATTAAGCGGCAAAGTTTGGCAAGTTCTTACGTGTTACCTATTTAAGGTATGTTTATGACTTTGATATGACCAAATGGTTCTCACTTAGCTCCTTTTATTGCATGCAAATGAAACAGTATATTTATTAATTTATCTCTTTATTTCACCCTCAGGGCCAGAGGCACTTATATGTATCAAATAAACTAGTTTAACCACTGACGAAATGCCTACCAGGGTTGATATGTTTAAACTAGCTGTTTTCCCACTATTGAAGGCATAAGGGCAGTGTTGCTTTGAAAACAAAATCCGCTATATATGTGGCATTAAATGGGCGAAAGTTTCGACAATCTATCAAATTTGGGACCGATTTTTTCGAAGTCAATTTTTTTATTTGTTTCATGTACTATTATTAGCAAGGGGGTTTATTCGAACATAAAAATAGAAACTCTAGTAACTTGTTTATGCGATCGCAATTACAGTTTGATTCTTGTCAGTTGTGCATCGTGACGGCGTCCTCACATGAGTGCTATTGTGACCAATATTGAGGCATGAATATGATTATTTACCTAACATTAATACTTAACATGTAAGCCTAGAAATGCTTGCAATTATAATACAATTAATGCAAAGGTGCAAGCGAGCTGTGTTTGGAGATTTGTGTTTCTTCTTTATGCCCCTTGGTCCCCTTCTTCAGGAATTATTATTGTCATTCAAGCTTTATTTCCGGACATATAAGCAAAATAAAATGTATTATATTTACATTTCATGGTTGAACACCATCGCATCTTGCTAGCAATAAATATAAAGCGGAGTAAAAGACGTGGTTTTTCAGAAAATTGATCTAGAATTTGCTAGATTTTCGATGTTTTTTTGTATTTATAATATTGAATTTATATGTAATAAATTAGCTGTGTTCCAGCTTCCCAGTGATATAAAGGTGGATAAAATATTCTAAGTAGGTCACACCAATAAGACCTTGCCAAAAAGTGTCAAAGTACAAAAAATAATCTTCGACCCATTTTAAATAGAAGCTTTTTCAATTCAATAAACATAATTAAATTAATATTAAGAGCGTCACAGAAGAGTCCTAGTACGGTAGTTTGAGAAGTGACAAGATAGCGAGCGGTCAAACATGCGATTGACGAACAGGTGAGAAAAACATCAGCTTTCGCCTTGAGAAACCGTGCAACAAAATTCGCTTAAATATTTCTTTTTAGTTTACACGAGTTTATTGTCACTAGTGGGACCCAAGTATACTCGCACACAACGCAACTGACCAAGTACATTTTTTGTTGAGGTGTAATCTCAAGGACAAAAGCGAGCGCTTTCTTTCAACCTTTCCTTCGCAAAACTTGATGACGTATACCTGCAGGTTACAGTATCTCCCTGTGGTGCTGCTTGAATGCGGCTCATAGATTAGGCCCGATCATTGCGTGAGCACTCAATTCGGGCTCATGATAATCGGATAGCTCGAGAAGCATTCAGAAATGGTTTGTGTCCAATCGCTGTAATGACGACAACAGCCGAACCATAACCATGTCCAGAACTCAGCGCGTGACCTGTGCTTTGTCAACCCCAGCGCGTGACTATGATCAACATCGGCGACATATAATCGGATCCAGATCACGTGGCTGCTTGATCTGGCTGCGAGTTAAGGGGATGAAAGCAGCTTGTTTTTCTTTATTTTTACTGCGACTTCTATTGCTTGTGGTGAAAAACGAACGCATGTTTAATGGGTCATTAACGTCCGGGATTGTTCTAAGCGGTGTTTCCGCAAAGTACGAAAACTGTTGCAACGTCCCTTTGACCTCTTCAAAAATAAATCACTTGAACAAAAAAATACAAGTTTGCAGTTTGCGCTTTTTTTATTTCAAGAATGATCCCAGAACATATTTGTTTGATAATAATTTAAAACGAAAAACCGTGTTTGAATTGAGATAAAACAACAGCAAGAAAATATGTGTTCGGAAGGTTAAACCTTAAAGACTACCAATCTATGAATACTGGTTATGAACCTTTGCGGTAGATGTTTCATCAGAAACTAGATTCTTGCTATGGGGCGTGCTAAAACGTAAAATAAAATGTTATCACTTCTAAAGACGTTTTACAATTCTCTGTAATGCATGTTTAAAGCCCAGCTCTTGAGGAGGAGGCGGGGAGGAGGGTATGCCCGTGTGACGTCACGAGGGGATGTCACTCGTGACCCTCGTGACGTCATTCGTGACGTCACGTATGACGTCATGCGGTTACGCGGACGGCGACGCGACGGTGACGCTGCTCAACCGGGAAATGGGCGCCTAAGAGCTCCGCTCTAAAATGAAAGACGTTTACAAATATCTATAATGCCAAATTATCACGCAGCTGTTGAGAAGGAGAATAGGAGGGCACGGAGGGGAGGGTATGCCCTCACTCCTCCTCCGTACCCTCTCCTTCTCCTCCTCCTCCTCCTCCTCCATCCACTCCTCTCACCTCCTCCTCCAATTCAGTTTCTTCGCTAAATTAAGCGGGGAAAATGGCGTCACATGACTTGGTGTCTTGTCACCTATGAAAAAATGCAGTTTCTCCGCTAGATTTAGCGGAAATTGACGTCACGTGACCTCAACACCAATTCATTTTCCCGCTAAATTTAGCGCAAAATTGAATTGGTGTTGAGGTCACGTGACGTCAATTGTCACGCTAAATTTAGCGCGATTATGCCGACGCCAACACCGCGAAACACTGAAACAACCGCCTAAAAGCTGCGCTTTCAAAAACAAAAACAAAAGTTAAAGAAAGAAAACGAACATAAATCGTGTCGTGCAAAATCAACATTGCCTGATTGCGTTCACCTCCATTTCTTTAACAGAGCAGAAGAAGACGTCATCGTCCAGGGTTACCTGATTAAGGCGGGTACGGTGGTCATGGCTAATCTATGGGCAGTTCACATGGACCCCAACCTCTGGGAAGCTCCTGAAGAGTTCCGACCAGAGAGGTTTCTCACCAAGGACGGATTGAGGCTTATCCCCAAGCCAGAGTGGCTAATGCCCTTCTCATCGGGTAAGTATCCCAACTATGCTACAATCGTGAAACTTTGGCAACGGGCAGAGTAAGAAGCCGAAATAATCTCCACAAGCAGGTGTGTCATCATTAAAGAAGAACGTATCAAACCGAGACTCTTTCACGATAATGCTGAGCAAATGGTTCATTGAGTAAAAAAATGATTGTGCTTATGTGTACGTATATTACGTTCTGAGGTATCACGAGGTCACGTATTGCAGGTGGTAAGCTCAGCCGCTAAATTTAGAAGGCGAACTCCCTAGCTAATATTAGTGAGAGACATAACAACTGTCCCTAACGATACGTTTCTTTGTTCAGTTCTAACACGCGAGCTAAGTTAAAGGGATACTGAACCAAAACATTTAGTGTCCATAATAAGTGGCTGCCGTTCTTTCCACGAGCCAGCAGCCGCCAGTGTGCGCGAGCACACGCGGCGAAATTGACGTCATAGTCCTCCATTCGCGCTTAAGATCACAGTGAAATGTATGGGCTTCGGGCCAAAGGAGAATAAAGACAGGCTTTTTCATCTCCATAAGTGAAAGCTACGTGCTTCGTTAGACCAATCAATCGCTTAACCTTTTACACCAGACCCCACTGTGGAGATGAAAGCTTGTCTTTATTCTCCTTTCCCCGGAGCCCACACATTTCACTGTCAACTTAAGCATGAATGAGGGACTATGACGTGAATTTCGTTGCGTGTGTTCTCGCACGCCTGCGGCTGCTGGCTCGTGGAAAGATCGTTCTCCACTTATTATAGACACTGAAATGTTTGGTTTAGCATCTCTTTAAAGAACTGCCAGCGGCCTTTATTTCTAAATGATATCATGCATGAAATTCAGTATTTCAGGAGCGATCGCTTTAATTACCAGTCTTGTCTCACGACGTCAAGTGCCCTGACGTCACGTGGAACAATCCCACGATCTGTCCCATATGTCATGGCGTCAGGCCATGGTATCTCGTTGAGCTGTGACGCGTGACGTCGCGTCACCTGACGTCACGGTGCCAGGTGATACAGTGTTACGTGACATCGCGGCATCACGTTACAGCGTTACGTGACGAGCCATGGAGTAATGACTGATGCTCGTGCGCACGAGCGGTCAATTTCTGGGAGTACGAAGATTCCGTCATAAAGCTTCAAAATATTTGCGCTATTAGCTACATCAAGCTCCCCCCCCCCTCCTTTTTATAAAAAAAATTAATAAAATAAAATAACACGTTGATCACTCAATTTTTTGTTTAGTTCGATGAGTTCAAACAATATGAATGCCCTCACTTATGATGCCGGGGAATTTGGCACTTCAAAAAATGTCAGCCCGTCTGGTGGCATGCTGGTGATATTTTTCTTTATGGGAGCGATTGATTTGACAGGACAGTGATGGCAATCAGCCATATTTAGAAATATATAGTTTTCTCATAGACCTCTTCATCTCAATAGTTATCTGACCGGCGGATAGAGAGCGCTGACACACTCGGTGCCATAAGATGGCTTCAATTATGTTGGTTTTGGTTTTAAGGTGCTTGCGACTGTGTAGGTGTGTTATGTCATCTTCGCTAAATTTTGTGATACAGATGCACCACTTGTGGTACACAACCAGCGACAGAGCGGCACTATGCCTGTTTTTGAGATCTTACGATGTGGTTACGAGCCTAAATTGTGGACGTGTTTAAGAAAACCTTCATCTGGTAATACGTCGTTCGGCCAGGTTCGGCGGCGAAACGACTGAGCTGAGGCAGAATGAGGATTACCTTGTCTACAGCCGCACTGGTCATACCCGGTGACACTATGTTTCCATAAAAACAATAAACTAATGAAGATACTAATGCCTGAAGGCGTTGTGAAAAAGCAGGTTGACAACCTGACTAGCAATGCGCTGTATCGCGGAGAACAGATAAATTCGCATGTTTAGTGCTCGCTCTTTGATTTTCAAGGACAGCGAAGCTTTCTGAACATGACCAAGTGAAAACTGTAGTGGCGCATAGAATATAAAATAGAAGCAATATTGACTCCACCTGTTTTCCTTAAAAATGATAGAGACGTTTTGATGAGTCCATCCTAATCCCAGAAGGAAAGCTTTTTCAACTATCGTTCAGCTAAAGCAATATTTAACAACATTTCACAAGGTTGACCTTAGAAAATAAACTATTTGTTGTGCGGTTATTTTCTTACGACGTATTCAGGATATAAGATAAGTGACAGACACATAAAGTGAAATCTGACATATGTCTTTCATAAAATTTGCGAAATAAAATTAAAGGACGCAAAATAAGTAATTTCCAGCAAGCAGAGATGAAGTCGAATGTCAAACACCACCTCGTGGGTCTTGTGTAGACAGACCTTTCTCGTTTGAAGCGATGCCATTTTTACTATAAGCAGCGTCGAAATTAAATCCGGCATCGAATGACACCGCACTCAAGTTATTTCCACGCAGACAGCTCGGGTGATATCGCAGCAGCTCCAGAATAATTAAGTTTCTTTTAAATGTGTAAATCAATCGATCAAAAGCTCAATGCTTATACAGCAAAACCATTCTACTATATAATCAAAAGCAATTGTTTTCGATTTGTTATGAAAGTAGAACACGATGATTTCAAGAGTCACACATAGTAACACCTCACGTTTACAATATTTGACGCCTCTTTAAGATCCTAAATGCGCGATCATAAATATATCTTGCGGCGCCTGTTCGGCCGCCCTCCTAGAGCAAACTTGCTTTGTCATAAGTAGTTGACCTCTGAACCCTCGTGCTGTCTTCAATGCATCTACATGATCAATGTGCCTTAGTCCTAACGCCGAGTCATGTGCCTTCTTTAGCTTTCACACGTCTTCGGTACGCTGAAGGTGCAAACAGTCAAAACGTGATATAGAATAAATTGTAGAAGTTGGCCACATAATTATGACATTCAATTAGTTAGTAAGGACAAGTATCGGACGACACTTTATATACAAAAGAAAAAAATCGCGGTGAAACGCGATGAAAAACATGGGTACAATGCATACGCCAAGACCCGGAGGGAGAGCAGAGTGAAGAGTTGAAGCCACCATATGGCAGCCGCGTGACGTGATTCCAGGATGACGGCGTCCATGCGCCAGAGGATCAAAGGGTCTATATTTTACGAGCGATTTCAAGCAGGGTTGTTATGGGAACGAAAATATAAATATTTGAAAACTGGACACAGCAATACCTAATGAAGTCTTTAATTTAAGTCCAGCGAATGACTACTCTACAAAATCACACGTGTGCAGATATTACATTGCGTTTATAGACAGAAGATTGTTACAAAATACTGTTGAATGAGTTCAATAACACTGCGATATTATTTACGTTAGCATACGCTAACGGCAAGTTTACGCATAAAGACAATGCATCTAAGCCAGAAGCGTTCTTACCTTGAAGAAATACAACAATGCAACATCAACATGTTTTTGGTACAGCATATAAAGATATAACACAAAATTAAAAAAGAAACATTGCAAAAAAACTTGAACACGACATGATGAGGATGACAAGGTTTACTGCGTGTTTCTAATTGTTGACACTTGATCATAAGTGTCAGTCATCAATTAAAACGTTATGTACTAAATATCAGAGCATATGTCTATGCATGAACGTTTCTAACTCTCACTTTTATTTTCAGGAAAACGAATGTGTCCCGCGGAGAACCTTGCCAACTTAGAGGTCTTCCTTTACCTCGCAAGGCTTCTTCAAAAGTTCACGGTCCTTCCGGAGGATGGCAAAACAGTCGACCTCAACTACGACACCGAAGGATTTTGCATGCTAAAGCCACAAAACCTTCGGTTCATTCCGAGATAGTGACACTGTTCCAAGTGGCACACCCCGATTTCATCACTGAAACAAAACTAAAAAATTAAAAACAAATGATATCCTATTAAAAAAAAACAAAAATAATTCGCTCACTGTTATTAATAACCCTGAAGCTTACCTCTCACGCATTTCAATCGACAATCTTTTTTAATAAAGGATCGTTTGCGCATATAATTCTGTTAGAAGCGTAAGAAAACACTACTGGCTAATGAGCTGTTAAATACTTTTTTCCTTCTTTATTTTTCGGGGGGGGGGGGGGGGGGGGGCGGAGGGGGACAGGGAGGGTAGAAGTCATGAGTACTTCAAATGACCCGGAAATGTTTCTTTTTTTTCAGGCTATAGGATTTTGCGAACACACCGCTCATGTCCTGCATCTGTTCTTCCTGTCTCACACGATGTCGCGTGATGGAGGCTGTCAAAGATTTACGTATTCATATTTTATGTCTCTGTCAAAGAGCCCAAGCTGGACACGTCTCAGTTACTTTCTGCCGTTTAGTGTGCGTTGTTTAATATTATATGTTTGTGCGTTAGCTCCGTCCCTTCTTTCCACCTACCCTCTTGAGAAATTGGCACTTCTGGTGCACTTGTATTTTGACCGTTCCTTATCCAACAGAGAGCGCGATTAAGAATCCAAACTCATCGACTCTCGAATTTCGCCGTTTACAAGTTGTAACATAATACACTTACCATGCTTTTTTGTTATATTTTTACTACAATCAATAGAAGGAAACATCTTGTAGCTGATCTCACTGTAACATTTACGAATGTAACGTAAGCTATTTCGATTAGAGCTGGGCGTCGATTAAATATTTTTACCTGATTAATTACCACCCTTTAATCGATAGATAATGAATTAATCAGTTTTTCTTCTATAACCATGCATTATACTCCAAAATGTTAAAATTGCATGTTTTGCCTTTACTAAAAATGTGATAAACGGCGAAATGTGCAATTTGAGATTTTAGATCAACCTTGAAGTGTAGTTAAGAACAGTCAAAAGACAGCCACACTCGCACCTTATCACTTCAATCACAGTAGCAAAGAGGTTCGTTGACATTTTCCGCGCAACAGCGAACTCCATTCTTTGTTCGCAAGAATCTCTGGTGAGTTAAACGGACACTCGCACGGCGTTGAAGTAGCTGGAACACACATAACCTTCTCCACTTGTTTGGATTTATAAATCTCTCCCGAAAAGCTTACTGTAGGCTAAAATTTCACCTAAAATCTGCCTTCGTACAGGTGTACTCATCCATGTCTGCTTGAGGTGAAAGCGTTTCATTTTAACTTTTTTTCTTGTTAGTCAACATTTAACTGACTAACCGGATAAATATTTAATCATAATTATAGCACCCGTATAATCGGTAGGTTAATCGACTAGGTGTCCAGCCTTAATTTCAATATGTGTTCATTTCTTATTTCCTAGCTTTATTGTGTCACGAATCACAATTAATGAGGCGACGAATGAATAGACAGAAACCAAAAAGTTTAATGTGGAGAACTTGTGCCTGAACAAAAGAAAAGAAAGAGAAGGGTCAGCGTCGGAGGCGTCGATGGCGGCGTAGTAGAGGAAGGAACCCTGGGGCGAGACTGACGCTGCACGGCGCGGTACAGCTGGAAGCCTAGAGAATTTTGGTCTCGATTGTTCAGAAACTATAGATTGTATGAACACGATCTCAAACATTCTGGAATGTTCTATTAGCTTACAGGAAAGTTAAAAACAACAGGCGGTGGCAGGCATCGAACCCCGACCACCTGCGTTGGAGCCAAGCAGGTTGCCGACTTAGCTAGGCCGGTTTTCTTTCTTCTGTATTGCCTGTTTCTTTTCTTCGTTCTTTTACAGTTCCGCTTTTTTAGTAAAAAGATAAAACCTAAACCAACTTGGCCAATGAGGAAATTTAGTGACGGAATCTAAATCGTCAGAAATCCTTGAGGGCCGCGAGCTCTTGAACACGTGGCAGCCAACCAGACAGGCCAGCGGCTGCTGCACCATAAAAATTACTTTCAGGTAGCACATATGCCTTCAACGAAATACTTATGCACAGGACACACGTTTACATCTGCGTGCCATACCGCCATACTGGCACTTAGCTGCGTCGACTTGGCTACACAGGCGGCGATATGCATTACACTTTCATAATTAGGGAAATTAAACGAAATCGGTCTCTATTATAGCTTCGCCTGTGCTCTGTATCGAGCCATAAAGATGATCGAAGTAGCAGTAAGTTTGCGTTTATTTTAGAGTAGCTCTGGTTGAAATGAAGAAAGAAAAATTACCATCATTTTGGCAACGACCTCACTTTTACTTAGCGTTTTTTTTGTTTTGTTTACTATCATAGACTCAAAAATGATGATTATATCTAAGTGAACACAAAATTTATAATGGTGTCAGGGTCCCTTATCCCGGCTAAAAGATTCCACGTGTCTCGCGCTTGCACACTCGAAACAGTGTGCCCTACACACTGTTTCCAAGATTCCCATAAAACCGACGTAACATTCGGCCGTATTACGCGAGGAAAACCTTCAAGAACCCGGCCTGCTCAGAAACTGCGTCCTGAAATCAACTCGGTACGTAAGGAGGCATATGTGATGGAAGCGACGGCATGTGGAAAGACAATCGCGAAGGTACAATCCCCGTAAACAAAATTCGCTCGGCGGTCATGTCGGTCGTGCTCACGGCAGCGTAGGGGCGACTGTCTCTCAAACCTAGAAACGGAGGGGAAGCCGCGTCCCATTTCAAATAAGCTCGAGAACTCCCCTCTTTCCTCTTAAAGTTTCTTCGTACAAGTTTGTCCCTTATGCTAAAGACACGCATTTTTCTCCGTCCGACGATCTCTATTTCTTTAGACAAGCCTGAATAGGCTTCCTGCTAATCCGCAAGATTAAAAAAAAGCAAGATAAAAAAAAAAGAAAAGCGCCGGAATGTAGAAAAAGAAGTCACAGGCGTTTCGAATTACAACCGGCGGACGAAAATTTGTCAGTCTATCTTTTTCCCATTTCGAAAGTTGGCACTTTTCTTTTTTTTTTTCAAAACAGAAATAATAAAAAAAAATTACCAATGCTTTGTGGCGCAAGCGTACTCGACTGGGATCTTTTTTGTCTGCGGTGATTTGAACGTGCCGCTTCATTTGCTCGAACTTATACTTTCTGAGATTAAAAGAAGTTAAGAAAGCGAGCAGCATGGAAAGGACGCCAATTTTCTAAGTGTCTTTATGGATTATTTTTTGAAGGAGACAATTGGGTGGGTTGAATGATTTTCGGGAAGGAAATGGAAACGCCCTAATGGGCGATAATAATCTTTCGCGATATGTTATGAGTGTGTGCAACTCGACCTACATCAGCCTTCCGTACTGCGTGTAAGGCGATTTCGCTCGACAGGACGGCGAATCTGCGCTCGCGGCGATTGCATGACCAATCTGTCAAGAAGGGAAAATAAACTTTACTAAAATACACGTTAAAAGACGTAAACGACCACTTTTCGAATCTCCTTGATTTTGCCTACTGTACGCATCAAAATTTTAGATTGCATTTTTTTTAACAAGGTACGAATGTTAAGATTGTGGTCGGTTTGCCTCGCTGCATACCCAACCCGGAGAGAATAACACGGAGCCTGTGGTTTCAAGAACAAGAAACTACACTTAATGGGACAGGAACGAGACGATAAGAATAATAACAGGAACTAACGAGCACCGGCGGCGCTGAGTCCAGCCTGCCACAGCCCGTGCGCCGCCTCCTCATCCGGCCTATCTAAGGCGGCGCGTGCGATGTGCCGCGTGGCCGGCACGACTTCGCCGCCACGTGGGAAAAAGTCCCCCCCCCCCCCCCCCGTGAGCCCCGTAGTCGGGCAACTGGGCTGGGGAGCCGTCAGCGCGCCCACAAGGTAAACTTGTGAACCGGTTGGTCCCCATAATTCCGGTAAAATCCGTGGCCGTACACTACGCGACACTTGTTGGCGCAAACAAGCGGTTGTGAAATTTTCTTATTTGTTATTTCTGTCGCCAGAACTAGTAGTGCTGTGCAAAGAGCTTATTCGAGGATGCCACGTTGAGCGACAAAATTTTATTCTCTTGTATGCCTTGTTTGATGGCGTAAAGGCGACGACGTCCTGTTCGCGTTCTGTTTGTGCATGCCTACATCAAGATTCATTCTATATTTACGCATTACGAATATCACAGCAATCCTTAAAGGGATGGTGAACCGAAATTTGGATTTCAGAAAACAATGCAGGAGCTGTAGGCAGGACGCTACAATCCCTACAACACTACTCGTAAGGCGATATCTCGAATGGACGGCCGTATTTTTGGAAAAAGAGGTCGAGATTGAACGAGGCCGACGAGGCGCGTGACGTCAACATATCTCGTTTCCTCCTCTCTTCGCTTCGCTCCCTCAAGGCGGCGAGGCGGAGAAGACGCGAGGCCGTTCTCTCTCCTTCTCGACTCTACAAGACGTCAACATATCTGTCGAATGCGCCTCCTTTTTTTTAGAAAATATCGGTCATCCGTTCGAGATATCGCTGTATGAGTGATGTTTTGGTGTTTGTAGCATCCCGTTGCACGCTTTTGCCGCCGTGTTCTGTGGAATCCAGATTTCCGATCAAGCATCCCTTTGAAGGGCCCTTGAAAAACAAATATATTTTTTTTAAACAATCTGGTTGGGACACGCGTTGTCAAGAAATAAATTTTACGCGAAGAAAAGATTAGAGCAACATCGACGGCGAGAGATTTACTTGAAATTCTGCGCGCGAAGTTCATGACGTCACGGGTCATTCCGAAATGACCATCTCGATCGTGAAGGCGAAGCCGATCCACCTCTCCTCCACGCGCCCGAAATGCCGAGAAAGAAAACAAGTGGAAAGGAGGTGACTGCCGACTAAGTCGCGTCTCGCGCCGTCAATATTGCTCTAATTTTTTTTTCGCGTAAAATTAATTTTTGTGTCACACGTGTCCCAACCAGACTGTTAAAACATTTGTTTTTTCTTTTGAGGGGCCTTTTAATTAAATCTGCAGCCACGCAACAACCACTGCCGGTTCTCTCATTCCATTCGGCCGTTCTGTCTTCTCCAACAAAAAGCTCCCTCCCAGGCCGACGCGTTGAAGGACTGCAATACTCCACCAAACAGCAAGCGGCGAGGGACGGTACCTTTTCGGTGACAGGGATCCGGAGAGGAAGGCAGCCACTCTGACGAAATCGCCACTGAGTTTTTTCATAAGCGCTGCCAAGCGACACCTGGACTCAGAAAAGAATGTCGACCACGAGGAGAATAACAACGTTTGCCTGCCAGACGAGCGCTCAAAATGTCCAATTATGAAAGCCAGAAAACGCCTCAGCATCGTAAAACCCCCGCACTCCGCCTTTTTGATTAATATTTCTTAAGGGGCGACTTCGGTCAATACTTTTTTTTATTTAATTTGGGATTGCGATTACGGGCACTTTCAAGGCATCTTAGAGATCATGGCTTGCAAGACATAACCGAAGTGGTCAACGCTCCCAATCTCGGCTGTACGTATTGGCAAGGCGACCGACACTCGCGCTTCGATCGCTCGGACGGGTCGAGTGATATCGTTCAACCGGAGCGTTTACCACATCGAACCCGTGGTCGTCCCTGACCACGCAGTGGTTTCCGTGCAGTTCGGAAGAGGAGATCATCGAAACAGGGTTCTTGGTGGCAGTCTTGAAAACGTAAACGAATCTCTGCCTGACGATGACGAGCTTGGTAACGATGTAGGAGAGTTTATTAGAATGCACGCTGAAAAGCAAACAATGAGCGCAGTCAGCTGGCAACTTTTGGAAGGTGAAATAAAAATGAAGCTGATGTCAGTTGGCCAGGAAAAAGCAAACACGTGACGGGCAAGAAACAAACAAAGAATTTCAGTCTAAACTGTTTCATCATAGCCTCCTAAATACTGACAAAGCCTGGCAGATCGCCACGAGAAGCGGCCGCCGAAATGGAAAAGGTGGAGCGGCAGACAACGGATGAGAGTTGAGCCACGTGACTGGCGCCCTACTGCGGCGAGACGCCGAAACACACTTCTCCCGAGCGAACGAGTGTGTTTCGGGTCCTCGCCGCTGCAAAAGCTCTGCACTGACGTCTAGGTTCCCCGAGAAATGGCTCTTTGATGCTCTGTGCTACCAGATCCTCGCGCTTCCAAATCTGCGACCGCGCACTCTGTGGCTCCGTCGTTGAAATGCCAGGGTTTGTGAGTATAGAGGAGGCTATGGTTTAATATAGTAATTCACGCTGCAAATCAGACTCCAGGCTTATTTGTTGACTGCGATGGCGACGGGTCAGATATTTTGTAAGCTCAAGGAAAAATACAGAGGTGCGATGATTCGCTGCGGTAGGCAAACCCTTGAGCGAGACGAAGGAGTCGGCAAATGTTTTTAAAATTAAAGAACAGGAGCGAGCAAGAAAGATCAAAATTACGGCCCTTCGGGCAGGCGAAAGCATTGTTACTCAGCAGGAGGAGATTGAACGGGAGCTTGTCGGTTTCTACAGTAAGCTGTCCCAGCAGAAGCACACAATCTTAATTAAAAAAAAAGCACTCTTAATACAAAAAAACAAAATGTTAGCGACGAGATTACGTAGTCTGCAATCGGTCTGCAATGTACAATCGTCGATAAACTATTTATTAAGCGCCTTGAGAGTGCGTGCCCTTGGTTTAAAGGACGGACTATTGGTTCCAGTCTTCGTATCATGCGAATGATAGCAGAGACCGCGACCGCTATGCAAGCTCTGATAGCGGTAATGCAAGTTTACTTAAAGAGGGCATATGATAAGGTATCGCACTCTTTTCTATTTTCAGTACTGGAGCACTGCGAGGTGAG